>VXAB01003716.1:484514-549197 GCA_013399175.1 Odontophorus gujanensis
TTTTTTTTTTTTTTTTTTTTGCAATGAAGTGACAAGGTGCACTAATTTCACTATATCAGCCCAAATTCATCTGTTGGGTTAGGGCCAAAGCAAATGTACAGCCTAGTTTGATGTGCTCCATTTCTGCACTGGTACTATTCAGAGTAGGAAGACTGATATCTGGATTTCTTTGGGACATATCTCATGTTCCATTTCTGTTCCCATTATAGGAAAGGTGCAAAAGGGAGCTATAATTACCCGTTTGGAAGTTGGTGATGTTTTCACAAGGAGATAATTTCCTCTTGTTCATGTTACAATATGCTAAATATTCAATAGTCAGGAAGGAGACTTTTTGAAATTTTTCATTACTTAACACCTACTCTTTTAAGAGCTCTTCCTAAACTGTTGTAATAATGAAAGCTAAAGGGATTTCAAATGTAGTGACTTTGTTTTTCCATTTCCTTTCCCTCATCCCTTCCATTCTCCCTTTTCTGGCCAGAAGCCTCAAACCCCAGAATTCCTTCAAAAACACAACTCCAGTAATAATCAGAATGTCAGATTTCTGACAAATGCCATCTGGTGATTTCTTTCCTTTCTTTCTTTTTTTTTTTCTCCTCCAAAAGACAAGATTTTGGAAATGGCTAGTAAGTACTTTAGCTTCTTCTATTTTGTGATACCAAAATAATCACCATGGCAACTCTTGAAGGGCAGTCTTCCAAACAGATTTATTGTGAATGCAAGAACTCAACAGCACTCTCTAGGAAGAAGTAAACCTGCATCTATTGTAGGTTTTCTTGCTACAAAGGATATATGATGACTAATAGACATAGGCAGGTCTGTCTGAACTTTTTCAGTTATCCGTATGAGCTTAAGTTGTCACATTTACAGGTGGTAGGAGATCCAAGGGCAGGGGGCAGTCAGTAGTAAGCTGAAACCAATTACAGTGCAATTGCCTTCTCTGAGTACATTTTGTGCGGCCCTTGATGGCTGTAAGACAAAAGCACCACAGAAACAGCATGGATGCTAGAACTGTGGTGCACCACACTAGAGGAAAGTCAAATTTCTTTTGGGATAACCAGATAAGGCTTTGGCATGCTGGTATTCTCTTTTATTTCATTTCTGATTACTTTCTTATTCATTCTTTCTCAGCAAAGAGATGAAAGTAAAGGCAATTGCCAAAAATTCTATGCCGTGCTGGAAAAGAGAAGAAAAATCTCCTTTGCCGGGCTCTGAGGACAGATCAGGGCAAATGCTTATTTATAATCCTTAACAGTTGTGCTAGTATTTTCCAGGTAGCTCCTTTTTGGCTCAGGTATTGGTTGGAGTCAGCAGGTCTAATTTGTACATAAACCAGAATGTTGGAAACCAGCCAGCATTGCTGTGTTCTGTAGTTGTGTAAGAGGTTATATATGGTTCCTGCTTTGCATTTGGCAAATGTTTCTCACTTAAACATTCATTTAGCATGATTACTTAAGTGAACCATATAAGGCTATTCCTTGGAGCTGCGAAATTAACTTGTTATAGTGATGCACTATGCCAAAAGCTGATTTAGGCTCTACTCAGGAATTTATAGCATTTATTTACCATCATGCCACTTGAATAAGGCAACTTTACTGACAATCCATACCCGACCACAATTTTTATGCTATGTTGCATCTCATCAAACACTCCACAATATTCATTTTTCTGTTAGGCCACTGTCACCCCATTGTTTTACTTCAAAAGGAAGAAAAAAACCTGCACAGAAATGCACTGAACACTGTAGGAAGGTGTCCTTACTGGTCCCTTCCAACTCGAAATGTTCTGCGAGTCTATGAAAGCCTCCTTTTGTGTGTGAATGGGGGGGAAGACTTTATGTTTTGGGGTTTAACTATTTTGCTTTGGAATATCTGACTTCGTTCAATTGAATTGAACACTGAAAGAAGCAAGAAGCATCTCCCACTCGCACCTCTGATTTGAGAAGCTCAGAAGCACAACCCAGGTGCTGTTACTTTTTCATCAGTCCAAATTAAACAGAATGTTAAGAATGTTGATGGACTCCCTGGCTGCACCGTCATACTTGCAGATGACATCCCAAGGATGTTACTCAACATACAGCTGCATTCCGCTGCAGGTACTCTTCAGGTCCCACAGCTTTTGTGTGAGAACTTTCCCAACCATAACTACACTGCAGACGCACTGATGCAGCAAAGTGAGTTCTGCCATCACTGGAAAGTTGTGAGATTTCTTTGAAAGTCAGGAGTGCACAGATGTAGGAGAATATCCTGAGTTGGAAGGGACGATAATGATCGCCTAGTCCAACTCCTAATGCAGGGGGAAGCCTCAGTGCTGCTTTCCTTCAATCAGCTTGAAAGTGATGGAGTGATACGCAGACAAATGAGGGCAAGCAAACACTCCTCCAGCCAGGTTACTGTACCCCTTATTCGTCTGTCTTGGAGAGACTGAGATCACAATCTGTCGACTCTTCCCACGTCTCTCTGTGTGCAGCAGTCCTTCGTGCAGAGCGCTCTCCGAGAGGCTCTGGTGCAAGCTTTGCCCTTCTCAGCTGCAGCTCTTTTTCTCTTTAGCAGTGTTACAGTTCAAGAGTGCTCCTTCCTTTGTCTGCTTTTTTAAGCCGCGAGAAAAATAACAAGAGGCGAAATTAATATACGTCTCATTGTAGAAACTAATTGCAGAATGCGTTGTCTTTCTTTTCTCCCTTTCTCCCCTTTGCTGACGCACATGCTCTATAATAAGCACTGTTACTTGGTGCCTGTAAGCCTCTATAGTAAGCTGAAACTGCTACTATATTTACTCACTTTCCACATTTAGACAAAGGCTATTTTTAACCGGAGTTCTATTTGCGGGGGCTGCCAACGTCACTTAATGTTCACATGCATCTTGGGCATCATATGCTTGTTATTTTTATTTACTGTGCCTGTGCCAGGTCTGCTTTTTTTATAGGAAGAAAGAATGAGAATGTGTCTTTGGGCCAGATCTTGAAAGCTCTTTTGTACAACAGCAGAAACACAGATAAGCAGAGGAAAGCAGCCCGGCGGTATATTTGGCAAACCTGCTTTTTAAGGGCTGGCATCTTTACCTCGTGGTCTGGTTGCAAAGCTGTCTTCAGAGTCCCGCTGCATTTGTTAAAGGCAGAGGTATTTGGGAGGGATTTAATTATCCCCGTGTTCCCTGGAGCACCCAGGAATTCTTGGTGTGAGATGAGGGACATGGGGATTGGGAAATTATTATGATTCCAGCACTGCTCCCAGGCAGTTTAAATAAACGATGTACAAATAATCAGTGCTTCTCTGATCTGNCACCTCTGATTTGAGAAGATCAGAAGCACAACCCAGGTGCTGTTACTTTTTCTTCAGTCCAAATTAAACAGAATGTTAAGAATGTTGATGGACTCCCTGGCTGCACCGTCATACTTGCAGATGACATCCCAAGGATGTTACTCAACATACAGCTGCATTCCGCTGCAGGTACTCTTCAGGTCCCACAGCTTTTGTGTGAGAACTTTCCCAACCATAACTACACTGCAGACGCACTGATGCAGCAAAGTGAGTTCTGCCATCACTGGAAAGTTGTGAGATTTCTTTGAAAGTCAGGAGTGCACAGATGTAGGAGAATATCCTGAGTTGGAAGGGACGATAATGATCGCCTAGTCCAACTCCTAATGCAGGGGGAAGCCTCAGTGCTGCTTTCCTTCAATCAGCTTGAAAGTGATGGAGTGATACGCAGACAAATGAGGGCAAGCAAACACTCCTCCAGCCAGGTTACTGTACCCCTTATTCGTCTGTCTTGGAGAGACTGAGATCACAATCTGTCGACTCTTCCCACGTCTCTCTGTGTGCAGCAGTCCTTCGTGCAGAGCGCTCTCCGAGAGGCTCTGGTGCAAGCTTTGCCCTTCTCAGCTGCAGCTCTTTTTCTCTTTAGCAGTGTTACAGTTCAAGAGTGCTCCTTCCTTTGTCTGCTTTTTTAAGCCGCGAGAAAAATAACAAGAGGCGAAATTAATTTACGTCTCATTGTAGAAACTAATTGCAGAATGCGTTGTCTTTCTTTTCTCCCTTTCTCCCCTTTGCTGACGCACATGCTCTATAATAAGCACTGTTACTTGGTGCCTGTAAGCCTCTATAGTAAGCTGAAACTGCTACTATATTTACTCACTTTCCACATTTAGACAAAGGCTATTTTTAACCGGAGTTCTATTTGCGGGGGCTGCCAACGTCACTTAATGTTCACATGCATCTTGGGCATCATATGCTTGTTATTTTTATTTACTGTGCCTGTGCCAGGTCTGCTTTTTTTATAGGAAGAAAGAATGAGAATGTGTCTTTGGGCCAGATCTTGAAAGCTCTTTTGTACAACAGCAGAAACACAGATAAGCAGAGGAAAGCAGCCCGGCGGTATATTTGGCAAACCTGCTTTTTAAGGGCTGGCATCTTTACCTCGTGGTCTGGTTGCAAAGCTGTCTTCAGAGTCCCGCTGCATTTGTTAAAGGCAGAGGTATTTGGGAGGGATTTAATTATCCCCGTGTTCCCTGGAGCACCCAGGAATTCTTGGTGTGAGATGAGGGACATGGGGATTGGGAAATTATTATGATTCCAGCACTGCTCCCAGGCAGTTTAAATAAACGATGTACAAATAATCAGTGCTTCTCTGATCTGTCTTGCTAATAGGTGCATACTTTGGAACTTGAATGCAACAGATGTTGTTTTCAGATAATTAGCTCCAATTTTCAACGTAAAAGTCCCCTGAAAGCGCTGCAAAGTACAGCGCTGCATCCATAAATCAAGCCTGCAAGCTGGGGCCCGTACTCAGGATTTTCTGCACGGGTTTCCCTGCATTGCTCCAGTGACCTCAGCTCGACCTGAGTGAATTGCCCTTTGCAGAGGTTAGAGGCACTTTGTTCAGCATGCTGACTCAGGATGCCTGATTCATTTGATATTCCCACTGTCATGTGCCCAGGATTTTGAGAGCCCCGCATGCTTTTGTAGGGAATAGGTTATTCCCTGCACGCACGGCCACATCTCTTGCTTACATTGGAGAGTAAATTCCTAGAAAGGGGTGAGGTTGTGCAGCAATCCTTTATTGCTTTACTGCTAGCATGCTGAACTGGGAAGTTGTGCAGGAAGGCAAGCTAGGGAAGAAAGCTGAGATTGGACCTCCTGGAAACGAGTTTTGTTTAAGTTTCAAACACTTTACAAAGCTTACACGTTTGTGGGTTTTTTTAAACCTTTCTCTGTACTCTCACCTCGTTCCCTCTTCAGACTGATTTCAACACAAGAGACTGAATAAGCTTCATACATCCCAAAATTCCTGCATGATGATCACAACAGAATCAAATCTGTACACTTTCCTGTAGATTTTTCCTGATGGATTTTTCCAAGCTGTTTTTTTTTTTTTTTTTTTTTCCCCCTCACTACAGAGTGTGCCTTAACTTTGTTAAAATTATTCAACAACTTCTGGTCAACCGAGAAGTGAGATCAGGGCTTTAAAATCAAAGCTGCTGTTTTCACACGTGTGCTTCCAATGCTGGGCAGCAGGACTGCCCCTGAGGCTCAGGGATGTGCTGAGCAAACCAATGAGAGTGGCACACACTTAATGCTCTGTAGATGAGTCCTTTCAGTAGGGTGACTAAACGTGAGTGAATGTAGATACTTGTCGCTAGACACTTTTATTTAAAAACATGTCATTGTGGTGATATTATGCTACCTGGGATTCTTTCCATGTGAAATCATGTTTTTACTGCTGGATGTTTTCAGTGGTTTAGAGACTGCAAAGTGAAACTAAAAGCCAAAAGGGAAGGGTGACCAAGAAAAGACCTAACTGTGTATCTTTGACTGTAAGCTATCCTCTAAAACACCTACATTCTCCAGTCCCCTTTAGTTCCAGCTGTTTCTATTAGGCCTACTAGAGAATAAAGCACATCCCAGGCCAAGGGTCGCTGCAGGCCAGCGCAGACCCCATGTGACCTCATGTGAGCACGGTGGCACAGTAGCGAGGAGACCTGGTGACTGTCACCTAGCAGGGGAATCACCGTCTCGTTTGGTTGCTACAACGCCAAGTCCTCTGACAGTGGCGTCCCTTGTGATACAGCTCTGATATCCCCTGCCACGTGCTGTCTAAACTTGTTCAAGAAAGAACATACATAAACATCCTTTCAGGGGCAGAGCCTGCCTTCCCTTTGTCATGCCACAGGCATGTGATGGGCACATGGCTCACAAATGACACGCAGTCAGCAGCTGTGCGTATCAGGAGCGGAGGTGAGCTCAGCTATAATTTCAAGGTAAATCCGTCTGTTACCTTATCCTGATAAGGAACAAGCGTATCACACCCACGGCTGATTAGCAGGGTCATTTTTGTTTACTGTCACAAGTTGTAAGTAATGATAGTTGTGCTTCAGCTGCGCTGGCACAATTCTGGCCAACTCCTACACTGAGGTACTGCCTCCAACATTTTCACGGTGGTGCCCGTGCAAATTTCCCTAGGACATACCAAGATCTAATATGTTTATGTAATATGAATGGCACTTTTCCCACTGGTTCTCCACAAGGGAGGGTGGTCGGTGTGATGAAGTCTGCAGGGCTTAGCTAACATCCTCTCCCTGCTCTGTCACTGACAATTTTCCAGCTCTCTCCAGCACGCAGCAGAAAAATTGCAATTTATAGCAGTGCTAGACTTACCCTGTGGCCACAAAAGGCAGTCAGGTTTCTAAAACATAAATTTGACTTGTAGCAGACTATGCTGCCAGTATATAATTTTCCACAGCAACAAATATTTGCACGAGGCCATGGCAGGAGGAGACCTGTCAAAGGCAAAGAGGGATTCTTTCATCTGAAGAGCCACTGTGGAAGGCAGGAAAAGGGTTAAGTATTACAAAGTTAAATCTGACAGCCGGCCCTTGTGCTCTGCTGCTTCACAGAGGTTTCCCTTTGATGGAAAGTATTTCAGTGACACAGGACGCTGGCAGCTGAACTAATAGGCTTCTGCTGCTGAAACCGTGTGCTTGCCAACACAAGTCAGTGGGTGAGGTGGCTGTAGGAGCAAGGCTGGCTGGCTTCTGCTGCTCCTCAGGCACTGCTCATGTACAAGTGGTCATCGTGCAAGGAAATGCACCAGATCCAGACAAATTAGAATTATTTCCCAGTTGATAAGAAGGACTGTTCTGAGGTATGAAGAGCAATCCCAGGAGTGGTTATGCTATTCGTTACAGAGAGCAGAACCAGGATGGTGCTTATGGATCACTGCAATCAAACTTGAGCCTTTAGAGTAGATGGAACACTGCCTTTCTCCTCTTTGTATCGATTCCTGAATGCACTAAATCTATATATGAGTGTATTGTGGCTTAATGCATGAGTGATCTGGAGACTATACTCAAAAATTCTGGCACCAGTTCCATTTCATGCAGCGATCAAACTTGTCACAATGTCACATTGTTGTAAAAAGACTGGTTATTGTTAACTCTTACTACGGAATGAATTCTGCAGTAGTTTCAAACTCTCTTTATGGCTGACCAGAAGCCCAAAACCAAGCCCTAGATCAGAAAGCAAAAAGAAGTACCCTAAGTTGTGTACTTGTGCTTTTTGAGCAATTGAAGAAACATTGCTGGTGTTGTGCTGGAATCTGCATATATGCAATTCTCATACCAATAAGGCAAGAGGGAATGGCCTTAAGTTGTGCTGGGGGAGATTCAGGTTGGGTATTAGGAAAAATTTCTTCTTGAAAAGAGTGCTGCAGGCTGCACAGGGAGGGTGTGGGATCACCATCCTTAGAGGTGTTCAGGAGCCATGTGGATGTGGCACTGAGGGACATGGTCAGTGGGCATTGTGGGGATGAGTTAATGGCTGGACTAGATGGTATTAGCGGTCTTTCTAATCATAATAATTCTATAATCCTGTCAGTTCACCCTTGGTGCTCTGATATAGATGGGTACAGCCAGGATTTAGGTGGTATGTGGGAGATGCGATTTCCCCCTCATGCATACCCCAAATGATCTGTTGTTATCAAAAAAGAAATCAATAAATGAACTTTTCTTGCAAAAATAGTGAATAGAATTGTTTGTAGCTACACCAACAGGCCAGAAATCATTGGTAGATACATTTACATATACTGAAATTCTTGCAATCTTTGGAAGTAGCAGAACCAGCTTTCCCTTTCCTAATGAATTCCAGTGTTCAGTGGCTTTTTGTTATTTTGTTTTTTGTTTTTGTTTTTGGTTTTTTTTGGTGGAAGAATTACAGCCCAGGCATATGAATACAGAAGCCACACTACTCAGTGGCATCAGCAGTGTTTTTTCAATTTTTTTTGCACCATTCAACTTGTAGTGGTGCTTGAAAGTGGAACAGAGAGGGAAAAACATTTTTTACAAGACATCCTAGGATTATTCTACTTACTTTGTTTTCAGAGTGCTTACAGATGGGTTTTGAGATGGTCCTATTTAACATATATCTACATTTCACATACCATAGATATGAAGGAGTTTTGGACCTGAGATTAGCATGTTCTAAAGAAGGGCTATTTGTACTGCTTGGATTTGGACCTTGTTTGGAATATGCTTGACTATTTGTATGTAGGCTTAGAGACAGGGTAAGGTAGTATGAGCTGCCTGGAAGGAAGCTGTGAATCAGGCCCCTTGTTTCCAGGCATTTCCAGGCATTGCTTTTCTGCACAGAGCGAGCAAGGGAGTTGGCATTCGGCCCTCAGTCTTCATTCAAACCGAATTCCAGTTGCAATATTGCCAACTCTAAGTGTTAAAAATCAGGAGATTAAAATAAATAAATAAATAAATGATGTGTATTTCTGTTTGCCGTCTGGTGTTTGGAAGTCAGTGTGGGTTATGCTTTCAGACTCTTCTCTGCAATCAGAAGAGACAGGGACCTCTAGGGACAAGAGGTTGAAGGCAGAACGAGATTCTCGGAAAGCACTCGATTCCAAAAGCAGAGCTTGAATTCAGATCTCAAATAAGAGATTCGCACAATAAAATCTCGTGCGTCAGAACACATTATTATATCATTTCATGGGAATTTTGCTGAACGAGAATGGTGTAAGACCTCCAAAAATAATTTCATTGTAGTCTGTGTTACTGAACATGCTCTCTGTAAGAGTTAAAATGCATTTTCAAGAATCAGAAATGTCACAGAAAGCTTTTATTCTTTGAGATGACTCTTTACCTGTCAGCAAAAATACTTGACTTCAGCATTCCTGAGATACAGAACTTTCTGAATGCCATGTGTTTGACCCCTGGAACAGTCTACAGCAGAGGAACAAGCAAAGATAAATGAGGACATTTGTTATAGCCCGTGAATCCATCCAGCCGAAATCTCCCGATACATAAACATCAGATCTGAACATCTTGTCACATCTGCTTCATGCACCAAACAGCTGGGTGCACAGATGCTTTGGTTGACTAGAGCATTTTAGGCTGAACGCATTCTTCTGTATGCTTAGTTATTTGTTTTAATTGGTTTTGGTAATTTGGCTTAAATCACTTCTGAAGTTGCTGAGATGTGGGTACATTTGTGGATGATTATGACTGCTACCCTGAAAGCAAGAGAGGTGGCATCAGTAACCTAAAACTTCTGGGTGAGAGATCACTATCAGCACGCTCTGTACTCAAGGACACAGGCTTCAGAAGCAAGAACTTTGATTTCAGAAAGAGGAAAAACCCTTCATCATATATATATGTGTCCCTGTCAGTAGAAAAGAGTGGAAAATGACATTTACAAACATATTCTGCTTCTGGGAAAAGAAGTTAAACAGCTCAATGTGTCTCTATAAATAATGCACAGATCATAAGTATGCAATTGTATATATATATATATATATACACATATATATATCACAGGTGGCTCCTGCTGATTTCTCCCTGCTTCTTCCTCCTTAAGCCCATTCTGTTATCTTGCTCTTTTATATCATATCATGTATCATATCATATATCATATCACTTATCAGATCACATCACACATCAGCGTTACCAAGATTTACTTTCAAAGCTGTCTGAAGGCAGGATCAGGTCTCTCTCATCCACGTGGTTAGTCAGCATGCTTATAGGACTGTAAATAATCGGTGCCATTTCTTTGGACAGGGCACACACCCGATGGCTCAGTGATTCCCTACACCACTCTATCTTTTCATGATCTGTTTGGAGCTCTCTCAAGAAGCTCTTCTACAAATGGCACCTCTCTGAGCACCTGGTGTGTGTGTGTTAGTGTTGTCAATGCAAGTGCTGAACCAGCCAAACGTTCCTTGCTCCTCACCTAACTAAAGCAGAAGCAACCACAGGCTGAGGTGATCTGGCTTCTGGCCCGCTTTAATTAATGAAGTTCTACCAAGCATTATGCATTTATCTCTAAGAAAAAAAAATTCTGCTCTTATTAAAGGAAAATCTTCAGTGGAAATGAAACTCAGTCCCAGTTTCTCACAGCACAACACAGTCCCCTGTAGCTGCCATTTCCACCCCAGGCTGCTTCTACTCTGTGCTGAGCTGTGCAGCCAGCACAGTCTGCCCTGGTGTCACTCACGGAGTGCTTCCCGAGTGCCTTTCTTCTGGGACACCTGTAGGAAGATTGCTCATTGTGCACATCTCGGGACTCTGGAGGCCTCTCTGCCCTGACCATTCCCTACATTCCATCTTAGTTCTTCACATCTCTTGGGAAGTTTCATTCTTCAAGATGTACCACACAAGTGCCATGAGTATTTACACCAAAATGGCCCAACTGGCAGAGACCCTCTGAAGCTTTCTTGCAAGCTTACAAGTGTGAATACCTCTTTACTCATCCATCTTGTTTATTTTACAGTGGATAAAACAAGGAGGAAGAGGGCAGTGTCTGCAGAGGAGGAAATCTCTCTTATGGGTAGATCGGGAGAAGTGTTCAGTGTGGCTGTAAAACAGGCAGGAGGGAATCCTGCCCTCTGTGCCACCAGCAGGAGGTTGGCTCCCCTCTGGTCATTCTATATGCACCGTGACATTTGATAAGTCAGACTTCTCTCTTATGTCTCTGAGCTCTTTCCACAGGGCTCTAAGCAACTCCCATCCCTCTCCCAGGAACCCCTCTCTGTCACCCACCCTCTGGCACAGTGACACTGAGTCACGAGTCGCCTAAGATTAATTGTGATTGCTCTGTGCTTACTGAATGTCATGGGATCAGGTATCACTCCTTCACCCCGTGCCTTGCTGTGACAGGGAATTTACACCTCCTGAGGCCAGCTCAGTTATGCAATAATCTTTGAAGTTACCCACAGCGCCTTATAAATTTTGAGCTCTTTCCAACATTCAGTTTGATTTTACATTGACTAAATTATTTTACTAAACTCCTTTCTGTATCTGACCCAAACCAGGGCAGGGAGAAGTGAAAATCAGTCTCATCTCATTCAGGGCCTGAACTATCCCAAAAAATTCCCTGTTCATTGCAGGGGAGTTGGACTAGATGACCTTTAAGCGTCCCTTCCAACCCAAATGATTCAATGATTCTATGATCATATAAGGGCAGTGCTCTTCCTCAGTGCAAAAAGCCGAGAACTGCCGTTACATTTCACCCTCACACTTAGCAGTTCATACTTTTTCAAACATCAACCAGAGCAAACACTTAATTGTTGAGCTCCAGATGTTGCAGGAGCTGGTACAATGCCACTGAATTAGAAGGACTGATAAACATTTTTGCTTCAGATATACTGCTTGCACCAAGAATGTATTCCGCAAATGCAGTTTCTGCTCAAGGAACATCTCTGGGAATGTTGCTGTTTCCCAGGGGTGGTTATAGTAGAAACTGAAATGAACAAAATAGGCATTAGTACAGACATTGCCAATAATCTTCCAAGATATTCATAAAAACCCTGCATCTATGCATATCTGAGCATGTAGGCTTATGGTTTGATTTCCTCCCATTGCTCAGGGTAGTTAACCTCCATCACCAGACTAATCATGCAAATTAAACAGGAATCTTACTAGAAAAGTGCCTAGAGTCTGTTCAGGCACAGTAGGCTTTTCTTCATCCTTTTCGAGCTGCATTTTGTGAGGCTGGGATTGTGTTAAAAGGCAAAATTTCTACTTCACGGGGATTTCAGAGCCAAACAAAGGTAATGCACAAGTATGAATGTTTGCTACTTCCTACTGTGGAAAGAAGATGACTACATTCGCAGTACTGGGGATTCAGATGGGAATGGCAGAGAACGTATGGTCGATATTACATATTATCATTTCGTGTCAAGGATTTGGAATGCCATTTCATGGGTGATGGGTTGGGCAGGAGGGTGAAGACAGAAAAGTGTTAATAAACAGCCTTATTGCTTCCTGGTACTTGTAATTTGTTTGCTTTTTTTTTGCAGTAGAAATCCTTTTCGTACCTTATGTCAATCATAGCTGAGAATATGAACTCTTTTTCATGTGAATAAATGAATGTGAATGTATGTGAATAAAGTAACATGCCATTTCCTATCTGGAAATTATGCATACAGTTCATATGGTGAAAATCCATTTTCTCCTTAAGCCCACACTGGTGTATCAAATGCTGATGTTCTTGTAGAAATGAGGAAAAAAATGTTCGTTAGAGCTGGCTTAAAGGAAAACAGTTAAGCTTTGCAAGACTATCATTTGGATGCAAGTCCTTTTCCTCTCCCCTCCTCAGTTGTATTCAAACAGCCTGTCAGTTTTAGCCTTCTTTCACAAGTAACAGTCAACAGTCAGAGCTCTGCCATGCCCGGAGACCAGCAGCTCAGTGCCGTCTGTTGGCCGGGACGGAAACAAACCTGGGGCTTCTACAAGTGTGAAAATTCTCAGTAGGGAAGCAGCTGTGTTTTGATCCTCCAAGAGCATCTTGGAAACTAGCAAGGGGAATGATAATTATGAAGATGATATTATAATATTCACATTTAAATATATAGATGCTATAGTCGCTCCCTTTTCAATATGCATTTACTTAGGCACAAAAGGTTGCACGTCTACTAGCTGCATATGTTTTGCCCTGTGCCACAGCATATATGTGAATCACATGGGTAGTACATGAACATAACTGTGAAGAAATGTCCAGAATAGGGCTGGGGGAAAGGCTGGTTTCCACATGCTTTGGTAGGTGCCATAGTCGTATCAAAATTCATTTAGTATCTAGTATTTCTGAAGCTGGGGAATACCCCAGAGCCTACTATTAGAGGGACGATTGTTTCAAACGTGGTTGCGGAACCCATCCTACCTGCAAATGGTAGAAATCTATGCTGCAGACAATGTGGTATTGGGATAATTAGCTTATAACTGGGGAAGGGAATTTGCACTGTTTCAGCAAAGAAGAGAGGACATTTTTTAGGCATTGTAGACTACTGTGTCAGATTTCAGGTATCTATTTTATTTATAAAATTTCAGAGTCCTAGCTCTTCTATTTAGAAAGTCATCGAGGTTCATAGTTTCCCATTGAAATACATACAGTGAAAATGTGCATGTGAGTTGCAAGTCACATGTCTGCACCATATCACGCAAACAACATTTTCACAGACTACAGGTAAAATTGTAGTAGGGTTTGCTTTAGAGAAATGGAGAAGAAGGGTGGACAAGAAGGGCTGAAACACTCAAGCTGAAAGATGAGAAGTAACTCCTAAGTGAACATTTAATACCACATTGGTCACTGCATCTATGGATACTTACACAAGGAGATCTGCCCTAGCATTTCTCTCAGTTTGATTTTCCTTTCTTATCCCCTCATGATTTTATAGCATAATAGGTTTTGGTGCCTGGATCTTCACACCTGTTGTTTGCACGCAGTGTATTAACACAATGCTTGAAGATGTGTCTGACTTTAAAAGTTTGTGTTGCCATTAAGCTATTTTTCTTTCTTTTTGTGAGAGACGGACAATTAAAAACATTCCCACTATTTGTAAATTCTCCTTGTGAGGAACACAGCAGATTGCCTGGATCTTCTGCTTGTTGTTCTGGCTCCAGTTTCAGAACTGAGTGCGCTCCTTCTGCTCCGTCTGTTTGAGTTTTGACAATGCAAAGGATAAAGCTGGAGGAAGTCCCATATATAAGCGAGGTCTATGCTTCTACTTTATCTCATTTTTAATTGAATTTCAATTGAATTCTGCCTGCTTTTATGTCATTTGGTGCAGAAGGGTACAGAGTTTTCTTAGTACACTTTCTCCAACTACAAGTTCTCTCTAATCATAAAACGATAACATAAAATGGGGATTGTGCTTAAGCACAGCTGATGTTTTCAACTAGTACTCTTTTCCTACAAAATAATTTATTTTGCACACATTAAACTACTCAAACATATATAGGAGCAGTTAAAAACTAAAAACTTAACTATTGAATGCATTAACATACATTTTTGTTGTTAATTAACTGCGTGTTAATTATTCATCAAGTAGAAAACAAGTGCATTAAGTGTTTATAGTATAACTTCTTTCATTCGTAGATGCATATAGGTGTTTCCCTTTGCTGCAAGATCTCATGAATAGCCTTTGCTTCCAATTCAGTTTTCTTTCCCATCTTGTCACTTGATATTGTCTTCTCAGCCTGGTCTTATCTTGTAGGTAAAAATTCAGCTTTTTGGAGCTCCATTTTATTTCACAAGAATGGGACCAACACAGCAGTATGTTCCTTTGTTGTCAGAAGTAATTCCTGTAAGTAAGCCTATCAATGTAGATGTGCTAATGTGCCATGTGGTATCCTTACAACATTCTATACAGATGAATTTACAAACCCTGGGACTGTGAAATGAGTCCTCTGGTTATTAATTAATTATTGATAGCATTCTTTCGTAGTTCTATGTGTTAAGTACTTTTTATAAAATATTCTGCAGTGTATAGCAGAGGAAATGAAGAACACTGATCTTCACAAATGATCAGTCTGAAGCATGAGTTTATATTTGCTTGTATAGCCCAGTGACACATTTCTGTTTGTATTATGAAACCAACAAACTTTTATTAGCAAACAACTGTAACTGCTAAGAGTTGGCTCGAAGAACATATGTCATTAAACATCTTTTTTTCAAACAAAACGGGCAAAACTTTATAAGCTCATCATGCAGATTCTTTAGCTGTATAGCTTAACAATCTGCAGGATTTAATGTTACAAAAGAAATGAAAAATTCAATTAGACCGTAACATTATGAGAGTATTAGAAATGAAGTTCTGGTGCTGTGGTAACAGAAAAATGCTGCTCCTTTGCGGTGCTGTAGCAGAAGGTATGCTCAGCCCACTTCTGGAGCAGGCAGTCCAGGTAGGACCTAGGCTACTGGCTTTGGGAAAACATGGTCTTTTTCCATGGCTACTGTGCAGGGAGGTACATCAGCCCTTGGACTTGAGGCTGCTGTGCTGACTGCTGCTTCTGGAGTGTAGGTCTTTAGTTCCAGGTCTTGGGCATCCTCAGGAAAATGGCCTAAATTGTTACTGAGATTTATTATATGTGTGGGTACTGATGTTTTGACCTGTTGTTTTTGTTTCAGGTGTGAGGGTTTGTAAGTACAAAATGTACTGCCTATGCCAGTTGTAGTTCTGGGCAGTTTTCTGCCTCGGGGCTGGTGTGTACCCTCATGAGTTTCTAGACAGTTGCATTACACAACCAAAAGGGAGTGTGTGCCAAGCCCTTTTGGCGCAGTCTTGCTGACAAAACCCTCCTTTCCCAGGATGGAGAGTGGCAGGGCTGGGCTGTGTCAGCCAACTCAGCTTCTTTGCCTCACAAAGCTCTGCAGCTCTACCTTCTGCACAGGAACAAAGGGAAAGAACTGCTGCTCTCCCCGTGGATCCCAGCCCGCTGTGTGTTTTAGGGCAGACAGATGGAAGCCCCATTGGATCTAGCTGTGGACGGAGTACAGATTAATTGCTATCTGACTAAATTGTACCAATTTCACTTGCTGGGGTAGTGGTATGTGTTCCAAGGCAAAGGAAGAATAACATTTGCCTGATGCTATCGCTTTTCTTGTTCTTGTGACTGTGAGAGGAAGAAAGAGACACAATGCTGTGTGGAATTCTGTTTCTCTACTAAAGAGATATAAACGCACCTCATCCTGAAGGCTTGTAATTCTGTTAACCTGCTTTGCCAATTACCTGTTTTTAAAGCACTTTAAATTAGATTCAACTTAATTCTGTTTCACTTTCAGGTCATATAATTGTTTAGGAACATAATGGAAACATAGAACAGGAGTTCTCTGTGGTAAAAAAAATAAAAAAATAAAAAATAAAATAAATGAGGGTTAATGCTTGTATCTTTGCTGCTCATTGCTGGCACTTCTGCTTTTGCTTCAACTCAGAAAGAGCTCTGCAATCATCCCTGAGCACCTCCCAGCTCTTCTGCTTCCTCCAACTTGCTCAGACTCTGGGCGGTGGATGCAGGGTCGGCACATAACAGGATCCACCTTGGTGGTGGTAATGGAGTCCTCCAAGATGAAGTTCAAAGTAGTGATGAGACTTGGGTAAACATGAAAAGAAAGAAGGAGTGAGACAAGAAAGGAGGTCTGTGCCTCTCCCTGCTGCATACCTCACCACACGATAATTAATAACAGCAGGTTTCAGCTGGGCTCCTCCTGAAACCTCTATGCCATATATTCTGGTGCTGAGGAGCAGCCAGTGATACGGCAGTGACTGGCTGCATCTAGCAGATGGGTTCTGGAGTGAGAGGGGAGCTGCTCTGCTGTGTAGGATAGATGTGATGCCCAGTGCCAGCAACGCGGCAGGGAGAGAAAAGACCTGGCCTTGAGAACTGCCTGGTCTTTTTTTAAGAGAAAAAGAATTTAAACAAAGGCTTAGAAGCATCTGTGTCTGTTTAAATGTATGGATGTGTGCAATTACTCCACTGAAATGTATCCCATGGAAGTACAGCTATACCAACACAGAACTAGTGTAAAACCAGAATCGAGTCTCAAACAATTGCCTAAGTCTTGAAATGGTTTCATGTAAGTATGGAAGCTGCACTAGTTCATTTTTGCCATTATCTAATACAATAAAGTATTTCCTTAAGATTTTCTCCTTGTAGAGGCATGTAATGTGCTTTAGTGGAGTTAATCATGTGCAGCCTCAGGTGACTACTGCTTGTATTTCTAGTTTATTTTGTAGCCTTCTTTTCATTCTCCCTTATTAATAGATATGCTGAGGTTTCAGAGGAAGCTTAACTTTCTAGAAGCTATTTCTCTTCGACTAGCTGTGACACATTCCTGCTTGATGGATGGAGAGCACTCACTTTCTCTGCAGAGGAGTATCTGATTTCACTGGGAGTCCTCTCTGACTCTAACGTTGCTGAGACAGCTGCTCATCTTTCTTTCTTTTTTTTTTTTTCGTTGAGGAAGCACCATGTACTCACTCTAATTACAAATCCTGTGATCTGGCTATTCTTCAGCTTTTGCAGCGCGCTTGTAACTCTCCCCATTGAGATTTTAAAGATGATCTGGGCACAAAACACCTGATCTGCCCAGAATATCCCATTTAATTTATTGCCTACTTTTGCACTGATCTCACTTCCATATGTTTACTTGGGGCAGAAGAGTAAGAAAGGTAAAGGTTATTTGCTAATTTCTATTTAGATTTTGTGGAAAGTGGGCTGAGAATGCAAAACTCCCTTTTGCATGCGAGTATGCTTTATACTCAGTGTATGTAAGCTGTCACAGTTTGCAGAGCTTTCTATTTTGGATAGGCAGAGAATGTCAGTGTTTTTGATGCACAGCCTGAGTTTGATACCCACTGTGACTCAGAGAGGCAGTTGTAAATGGTGCTCATAGGTGTCATGTTAGAGATCTACAGAAGCAATTAGTGACTTTTTTCTGAGCAGCTGTTGTCTGAGTGTGCAATTACTTTTCAGAGAACCATAGAAACATAGATTCATTAGGTTGGAAAAGACCTCTAAGGTCATATAAACCAAACCCTAACCCAAGCCCACCATGCCCACTGATCACATCCCTCAGTGCCACATCCACACATTTCTTCAATACCTCCAGTGATGGTGACTCCACCCCCTCCCTGAGCAGCCTCTGCCAGTGCCTCACAGCCCTTCCGGACAAGAATTTCTTCCTAATATGCAACCTGACTGTCTAATAAAAATATCTTAATTTAAATACATTGTTGACAAATACCACTGGAGAATCCATGGCATCTAGACTTAGATTATTGAAGTAGATACAAAGATGACCCAGGTGTGCAGAGAACTTCCACTAAGCCAGCTAAGCATACTTGCTCATACAATTGCAACAGGCAATTACCTCATCTCAGCTTTTGTGAGACCCTCAAATTGATATTAAAAATTATCTTCAAGAAGTATTTTAATGAGTTATTATGTCCTAATCAATATATTTCTCTAAATGATGGCTCACAGGTCCTGTGTTGGTATCCCACAAATTCTGATTAAAATATGCACATGCATTCTCTTCAGGTACAAAATTTACCTTGCAGCTTAGACATAGGTATTCTTGTTTCTTTGCCTTCTATAACTTTGTCTCTCAGTGACAGAGTAAGCAGGCCGTACTGCAAAGACATGGCATCCATCACATCCATTGCATTAGAAAAGTCTTTACATAGTTTGTAAGCATATGTTATAAGTCACTGTGAAATAAATACATCTTTTAAATTATACCTTTAGTATAATGTTTCTCAATAATTTAGGAATTTCTCTAGAACTCAATGAACCACTGCCTGTGGCAGGGTTGGAGATTCATGATCCTTGAGGTCCCTTCCAACCTGGGCCATTCTGTGATTCTGCGAATATCTTGTCAAGTCCATCTATACTCTCAGTATTCATTGATAGGATTTCATCTCAGATTGTTTGTTTTCACCTTACAAGTTCACAGCATTTCTTTCAATAGCTTTCAGGCACATGGAAGCCAAAGCCCTTGATAAACTCCTATCCTTCTGAAATCTGAATCATTTCTTTGTTGAAACAAGTTACTGCTAATGGACCACAGACTTCAGAAGTTGTTTGGTTGACCTTCTCTGTAGTTCTAGTTTACTTAAAACCCAAGTGTGGACTTGGGGCAATTGTACTGAGCCTTCCTCTAAGAATTGTTTCCAAAAGTGTTTGTTTTCCAAGAGATGGCACGGAGTGTTCCCCTGAAAACGTGCAGAAAAGTACAGTCCAAATAAAAGATCCACATATTTAGCTGAGAGTATCCAAGTGCTTGTTTTTTTGTTGTTGTTTTTTTTCTTTTTCAAATTAAATTGTTTACCATACAGCCTATATCGTTAGATTATTTTTTTTTTTAAACTCAGTCATGTAGCTGAATAGTTTGAAAGATGCATTGAAAAAGTTACCAAAATGTGTTTAATTTTTTGCTCTTCTTCATTCTAGATGCTCTCCAGGTCCTCTAAATCAGACTCTGGTCCTGACTGCTTCCATTTTGCACCATTTGTCCCCTGTTGCTGTCCAGTCCTGGCAAAATGCTACTACTACTTTCCAACTTATACAAGCTTTAGCTATGTATATATTTGGGAAAGGAACCGTTTGATGTAGAAGTTCCCAAATTATGTTATTTGTCAACAACTTGCAAACAGCCAAACAGCTTTGTGTGGATTCTATATTCCTTGACCCCATCTGTTAAGCATACACGGAATCCAGACACATACAATTTTAGTTTTTCCTGTAAATAGTTTTATTAAAGAAGACTGTGTGAAAGAGATCAGTAAGGAAATATCAGATGACTGTGTGAAATCTCAATTCTGTCTATAGGAAAATGTATTTCTTTTGGACTGTGATCATTATTTATTTTTCAGTTTTTAATTTACAGGGAAGCTTTTTGTACTGACATCACTGTATAAAAAGCAAGCACGGTATCAACAAATGTGATGTCCCTGAAATCATGAGTGACATGATTACTATTTCTATCTCATTATGTGAAGATTATTTTGAGTTTGCTAAGTATGCCACAATTCTCCATTAAGTCACACCATAAGGGAAATATCCACGAACACATTTTAAATGTGCACATCCTTCCAGAGTGAGCATAATAATTCATCCAGAAAAATAGAGATGCAGCATAATACATGTAGGTATCCCTTAAGACTAGAACAAATGAGAGCTGTAAACTGGCACATATTAATTTCCTCCATTACCGGTTTTAATGTCTTTCTATCTGAACTTAGAAGCACCGTAAAAATCCACTAAGTTTTCATTCGCTCTTTGCTGCTCTCTGGTAGTGTTACAAGCAATACCAAAGGGGAACATTTGAGAATACTCCCAGATGTTCTCTGTGCTGAAGCACTGCGCACGTACTGGCTGTATTTGGTATTTTTAGACTTCTCTGAGATCCAAAACACTATCAAACCCCAACAGCTTTTTCACTCTGAATCTTCAATCCATACTGTGTGGCACTCATTCTCATTACGTGACGCCAAAGCAGAGGCAGAATAATCAGATACCTTGGCACTTTGATACATCTTCTGAAACTACAGAAAAATTTTGGGTTAAGAAATGTGTTCTTTAGGAAAATCCTTAGCCTGTAATATTCTACCTAATCTGTTATGAGATTAAAAATAGAAGAAACACCTCTAATTCGTATTCTTTTTGCTTGTAATGACACACATTTTTCTACCCCTCCTGCCTGATTCCCCTCCAACTCCCATATAGAACCATAGAATCACTGAGGTTGGAAAAGACCTCTAAGACCACCTAGTCAGCCCATCCCCACCATGCCCGCTGACCACATCCCTCAGTGCCACATCCACACATTTCTTCAACACCTCCAGAGATGCTGACTCCACCCCCTCCCTGTGCAGCCTGTGCCACTGCCTCACCGATTTTTCTGAGGTGAATTTTTTCCTAATCCCCAAACTGAACCTCCCCTGGTGCAGCTTGGGGCCATGCCCTCTCGTCCTATTGATACAGTGTGATCATATGAATTTATTCAAACCTTTGCATCTCCTTTCATATTCTTGCCCATATGCCCACTCTTGTCCTTTCCTCCCTTCACCGTCAGACTTTCTTCTCCTTGGACCATGACATAACATGTAACCAAACCTTCCCATCCTCACTGATTATGTCTAGCATTAAGCACAGGGCAATGCTTGCTTCCTGCACTGCTCGCAGTGCACACTAACTGGCTGATTTGATCTCCCTGTTACACTGCTAGTACATGCACAGTGCCTCTGGGAAAACAGATACAGCTTCAGGGAGCTGTGGTGTAGCTGAAACCCAATCTGACAGCCCAGAGCTTCTGCAAAAGGAAGATCCTCAGTGCTGTGCAGACCCCTCTGAACCAGGCAGGGAAGGGTTTTCTCTGCTATTTCCAGCTTTGGTGTGAGGAGTCTCCCAAGTTATTTTTGTGAGAGTTTTTTTTAAAACCCATGAGCATCCCTTCTGTACACTCTGTGCTGCTTGTCCAAGGGCTGTTGAGTGACTGACAGATGGAGGGCCTGGGTCCAGGGAGGTGGTGTGAGCCAGCATGCCATGTGACCCACATGGAGCCTGTGTCACCAAGCAAAGCACGTCCTGGCAGGCCTGGCTGTCACTGACCTGACACTGCTTCAACCACTTCTTGGTAAATGGTGCCTTTCTGAGAAGTTTCTTCAGCTCCAGACTATCTGGGTGTTGTACTTCCACACCTTGCCAAATTGCTGCTGTTGCTACTGGAAATGCTATCTGCAAGGCAGTTATTCCTGTAATTTTCAATGTCTTAAATGCAAACGGGTTCCTCTTCCATGCATGCACCGTGTATGGGCTGTAAGACTGGGAAATGCAGCACGTGCAGCATGTTGTGTTATGTCAGTTTTTAGGAGTTGAAATGGCTTTAGTGGGAATGCCTGGTAGAACAGAGAGCCTTATTCTTCCCAAACAAGGAGAGCTACAGTGTCATAAAATCATAGAAAAAAAAAAAAAAACATTAGAAGGAGCCCTTGGAAGTGCAACTTCCTGCTGCAAGCAGGGTTAGCCTCAGCATTAGTGTGGATTGTTCAGGGCTTCATCCAGTTGAGTCCTAAAAACCTCCAGAGACAGGGGTTACACACCTTCTTTAGACACCTTTCACCCAAAATCAATGTGAAATTTTAAAATATGTCTCATGATGTCAAGAAACACGTGGAGGACATTGAAGAAGAAACATGTGGAAACACTGAGAAACATGTGATATCTCGTTTGCTGGTATTCAGGACAGAATTTACTCATGTGATTACAACAAACCTACATGGCTGAATTCCAAAGGGTATTCCTGAGGCTTTTACCACCAAGGTCAGAGGATTATAACATTGCCAGTTATGAGCACAGTGCGAAAATATGCTTACGTAACCAAACCTGGCCAAGTTTCGCCTCTTGGATATCCACCAGCATGCTTTAGGAGGATCTAGCCATGGGATCCTTTCACTTGAATTTTCATGGAGTATGGACAGAGTCCAGTCAAGTGCCCCAGTTTGTTTCTTCTGCCAGCTCTCTAACACCTGCTTCTGAGACCTCATAGTTAGCGTCCTTAGCCCAGGTTCAATACTGACTCCTCAGTCTTTTTGTGCATCAGTTCCACTGAGAATCTTGATGTTCTATTTCCACTAACTCTATGCACTTGTAACTGGAAAATACATGCACGTGGGGTGCACACAGCTTTTCTGCAGTTTCTGAGTGTAACAAAGTCATTAACTTAACAGAAAAGTACAGAAGAACTTACTAGTTCTTGTTGATCTGGAAACCTCCAGAATTCTTTTGAGTGCTGCCTTTCCTTGAAATCACAGAATCCGTAACATTGGAAAGACCACTAAGATCTAGTCCAACCATCAACCCACACCTGTGACCACTATAGACTGTGTCCCTCAGTGCCACATCCACACAATTCTTGAACACCTCCAGGAATGGTGATACTACCACCTCTCTGGGCAGCCTGTGCCACTGCTTCACCACTCTTTCTGAGAATAAGTTTTTTCCTAATATCCAACCTGAACCTCCTTACTTGGGAACTGCACAGGGATTTCAAGCCTCAGAAAAGTAGGACTTCTCATTACCCCATAATTTTCCCACACAGGCTTCCTGCTCAGGAATTGATGAACGAAGCCTCGAGCAGACAACTCCTGCTCTCTTCACTCTCTTGGCTGCCATGATTCCAGATGCTGAGTCAACTAACAGCAGGCACTTGCCAGCAGGATCTGGGGACAAGGTTCTCCCTCTCCAAGGGTAACCCCTTCCTTATGGGATGAAGTGCATTGCATAGGATGTCTGCATTTGGAAAGAGGGCACTTTTTTTTTTTTCAGTTGGCCCCTGCTCTTAATTTGGTGTAATGTGTATTGGAACTTCAACCCTGCAGAGAGCCTAAATTTGGATCTTAACACAATTCATAACGAATTCTCCACATTGTCACAATTAAGGGCCTGGTTTGCAAAACTAACCGTTTCAAGTAGTGGTGAGGATGCACAGCCACATTATATTCGTAAGGGGAGACACTGTCAGTAAAATATTGGGTCAATGAAGCACTTGGTAAAAAAGTAAGGAGAGTGTCATCCTAAAGCAGGAAATAAATTTTAAGCAGTTGGATTGCAAGTAGTTCACACCCAGATTTGGAAGTAAGACATTTGTGCATCTGCAGAACTGTGAATGAATGAACAAATGAAGAGGCGTACTGACACCCAAGAGAGCAGAGCAGTGCTGACCAGTGCTGTGGCCAGAGCAGAGCTCACCAGTAAGTGTCTGTTGTTCCTCCAGTGAAAAGAGGCCACTGTGGACAGTGAATTTGACAGCTGCAGTGTGTGCTAAGGATCAGGAAATGTGGAGGCATGTTTTAGCCTCTAGTCCCTTTCCTCACATGCAGAGGTGCACCATAAAGTGTGGAAATCCATCTCTTGGCTCAGTGTTCTTGTAGTGTAATTTAACATAAGGAGCCAGTTGTTCATTTCCTGTGATCATGGGAGAAGTTCTGTGCTGCCAGCAGTAGGACAAAAGCCAGTTGGGTCTGCCTACCATTCGTATTCATTTGTGCTGTGGTTCCTAAGACAAAATTACTAGGGGCTCTATTTGGTGCAAAACATTTTAGCTAGTGTTAAACTATTTGTTTTGTTTTAGTAGGAAAGGCACAGCAGATAAAGCCCTCAACCTCTCACTAGTCACCAAATAAGTAAACAATAGCAACATGGGCTGTGTGGTCTGATTTCACAGGTGACCTGTGACATCTGCACATACAATGTCGGTCTGACCTCAAGCTCTCTTTAAACCCAGCTCAGTCCTAAATAGCAGAACCCAGGACATGATCCCACTCATCCTGAAGTAAATATCGGTCTTAGGCCAGCTGAATTGTGCTGAAAACTCCAGTTTCTATAATGGCTCTGTCTCCACTGATGATACAGGAAGAACACAAGTAATCCATCTAGCAAGTGTTCATTATGGACAAAGTTAGGAATCTCAGCTCTAGTTTCAGAATATTAGAAATTACCTTTGTCCCAGTAAGTGGATTAGGGTAGTGGAAACTGGAAAGAAATCAGAAGAGTACTTCCCCAGTGACTATCTTGGTAAGAGTGACCACAGGAGAGAAAGAACACTGAACCCCATTATGGGACACATTCGTCTTTCTTACTCAAACACTGATAATAAAATACAGAGAGTTAGAAATGAGAATCCATAGGAGTATTATTAGATGGGCTTTATACATGCTAAAATGCTTTTGTTTGTTGGAAAATGTAACAGCAGCAGCACCTTAGGAAGCTTTAAGAGAAATACAAACAGCTTTCAGTGTTGTTTTAATAGTTGTTTTTGTTTTTTTTCTATTTGTAGGTGATCAATTTAAATGTCAAAGATCAATCGGAAAATTCTTTAAAAAAAAAGTTAAATTGAACATATTCAAGTGGAAGTTATTCCTTTTACATATTCATGTGTTTTATATTCTGGAATAATTATTTTAAAGCATGACTAAAATACAATGAGTTTGATTAAGATGGTTTTAATAAGAAGCACAGAAAATGTGTCTGTATGTACTAATAGCAATGAGCCTCATATTTTACAGTTTAATTTGCTGGGTCAACATCTAATGCTTTTCCCATTAGCATTGGTGTGATGTGATGTGGAAAATAATCCCGCTTCCCAACAAACTTTAGGAGATAACAAATATTTAATGACACCCTACGTAGAAACAATAAATAAATTTGAGTCGCTCTTGGACTCCCGTGGAAAGAGGTTGTGAAAATTTTATAAGTTGGGAATTAATAAATTATAACCTGGCTGTTAAAATGTGAATCACTAAAGACTCTTGACACCCTTTTCCTTTCTCTAATTAGAATTTTAAAATAAATAAATGAACAAATAAACTTGTCATGTTTGGAGGTTAACTTACTTCTCTGCACAAGTTGTGAAAGTAAGAAAAGTTGATCAGATATAGTTTGCAAATTTTCATTTACACATTAGAGTTTCGGGAAAGGACAAGAGTGAGATAAAGGATCAGCAGGATAAAACATAACCATTTATAAAAACATAGTGTAACATACAGAACGGTTACCCACAAAAAATCCTGCAGCCTCCAGATTCTTAACAGTGCTGTATATATTAAGCAGTCGTAAGAACTGTCAATGCAATTTTCTTGTCGTAAAGCAGAGTTAGTTCAAGACACTTCTACATGTACCTTTATTTATGAACCAGAATCAGCAAAACTAAACAGCACAATGATGATACAAGGATATCGGTCAAAACTGTGCGAGTACCCAATCTTCTGTGGAGGTCAGATATTTGCCCTGGCAACACATACCTTTGTAAGTGCTCATCTATACAGTGGCTATGACAATCTCCTTTGGCTCTTTGAATCCTTTCTTCTTTGCTGAGCCCTCCCTCTGCCTGTGTGGAAGGGGTAACCGGTACTTCCAGGGCCATGAATGAGGATTCTGGTATGAACAAAGGAAAAAGGAGTGAAAGGAAACTCGTACACCTCACAGCAGAATGAAGATAGATTAGCTTAATAGGTAACTGCATCTGCATTCCTGCATGGGTTCTTCTACCTGTCTTGTCAACCACCTGTCTTCCTCTGTCCACCTCTAAGAATCTGTGGGCAATGTATAGTAGGCAGAGTGATGGGAGGGCACTGAAAGGAGCAGGGAGGCTCACTGAAGTCTTTCTCCAGGTGCCTCTGCCTCCTTATTTACAAAATATTTGAACTCTCCAGTACAGAATCTCAGCAACAGGATCAGCATATTCATCTCAAGTATGGGGATCTATTGTTCAAAACTGAATGCATCCTCTTATTTACAAAAATGTTCCTGCTAAATAGAAGTCCATAAACGTCTGCTTCCTTTCAATTTCTTATTGTGCACTGTACAAAAAAAAAAAAAAAAAAAAAAAAAAAAAAAAAAACACCACCTTTTCTGCCTTTGCCANCATTATTTCTGTTATTTTTCATTCTTTGGCTAATCCTTGTGGCCATTTTATTACCTCTCACTCCTCTTTCCTTCAGTATTTTTGACTCATGATGTCATCATGTGTGAGACTGCTCAAGATCACTTTGGGCACCTCTGCTGAGTTGTAAGGTTAGACTTCTGGTAGTCCTTCATAGAGAGAACTATTGCAAAATTTCATTGGCTAATGAATTCCGGTCTCGGCTTTTGCTGAACTATTTCTTTTACTCATTTCAGCAAGTATCTCCTTCACCGTATTTTGGCAGTCTTCCATATTTTAATTCCCATTTCAGATTTCTACATTCTACAAATGGAAGATTCAAGACTTCTGGCGAGAGGCTTCAGTCATCCTTCACAAAAGTGGTGTTGTGGTCTCAACTCAGACTTGACGAGTGGGTCCAGTTCTGATCTTCCCAGGTCTGCAAACTCTGTGGCAGTCTTTAGCTCAAGGTCACCATCTTGGGCCATGGCAGAAAAGGGGACAGCTGAACATGAATGAAATATCCAGACCTTTCCAAACCAAAAGTTATTTAGACCTGATATTTAATGCAGATCCACCCTTTCAGAAGACATGCAATCTATGTCAGACTATTTTCTTGAATGGAATGAAAAAAGGAGAAAACATTTTCCCATGGATTTATTCTGCTTCTGTTACTACCATCTCATTACACTTCTAGAGGTTGCCTGCGATTCCACGTACAAGCTGTATCTGGTTATTGTTCAGGCCTGGACAAGAGAAGCACTCTGTTCTATGTAATAGCAGCATGGATGAAATCTGACAACCTGTTGTGACTGAACCAATTACTCAAGAAGTGGTTGTTTCTTTTAGTCATATGATTGGTGTATTTTTGTAACATACTGGCGCATTTCCTGCTCTTGCATGCATGAATGTAAACTTGGAGCAACTCAGCTGAATTAACTTTACTTTCTTTAGAAAGAAGATTAGAAACTTCAAATACTTCTTGTTTGAGAAATCAAAATGCTTTCATAGAAGAAAGCAAATGAAAATAGAAACTTGTTTACTATATAAAGACTGCAAACAGTTCAGGAACTTTAGGTCCATATTTGCTTCTACTACTTGAAAATTCAGAAATTCAGAAAGAAAAAAAGTTAATGAAATTAAAACCCTAAAAATTCCAATGCTATTCACATTCAGGAAAAAAAAAAAAAAAAAAAAAAGGAAAAAAANAAAAAAAAAAAAAAAAGGAAAGAAAAAAGAAAGAGTCTCAGTCTCAATTAACCTGTGTTCATTCAGTCGTCTTCTTGATGAAAATAGAAGTATCATAGTTAATTTTACATTGGACTATAGAAACCCACTTCATTATAACTCCCTAGTGAAAATTTGTCTTTCAACTGGCTACCTGTTTTTCAGAAGAGAACTGGGCATACATGAATTTCCTAGAACACAATCAGTAGAGGGAGAAAAGAAAGCCATGCTCCCCTTGTGTTGATTCTTACCATTTTATCTATCAGTTAAATTTTGCACAAAATGGTCTCTCAAATTCCCCACAGCTGGACAATTGTTTGGGAAAGGGATCCATCAGTCAGTCTAAGTCAGTGAAAACACAGGGGAAGGTGAAAATAAAGACCACTGGAATGGTCCTTAGCACTTAGAGTCCCCATATACTTCTCTTTCATCACCATATCTCTAGTTAGTTGGGCGATGAACAGGGTTAATAGTGTGGGCAAACTTTCCTTTCTGATTTCTATGCTCTTATCTCTAATGGGTAAGTAACTGGGGAGGTCTTACCCCAGTTACTTTCCCAAAACTCAGTGATTGATAAATATAAGAGAAAATAGGCCAGAAAAGATTTTTTTATATTTGACTTAAGCCTCACTAGTGTTTTTCAATTTAAGGATTAATTTTGTTTCTCATTAGAGTTTTGGTACCATCCTTTTTGCAAAGAGTAATTAAAAAAATTCATTAGCGTGGATGGTAATCTCTTCTGCCATTTCAGTCAATGTTGTAAGGTAATGTAGCCTGGAGCTTTGCACAGCTTGGCACTTGTTATAAAAGAGGATATTTCTAAATAAGATTTACATTTATTAAGACTCTACTGTGCCTGCTCCAATCTTGATCCTCTTGAATTTAAGGGAGAATTCTTACTGACTTAAAGTAGGAGCTGACACAAGCAGTGGGACACCTTGAAATAAATAGCAGCCTTACTATCTCCATCATTTTACTGAGATGATAAATAACATCAGAACAGCCTTTCTCGTAACATTTTTTCTTTTTCTTACTGGGATATATAATGCATGTTGTATGCATGCCACTCACTTGGCAAAATGTCACCTTCTTCCATAAAAGGTACAAGTGATACAAGACACAAGTGAAGGCACTTTAGAAATATATGAGAAACACAGGCTGCTCAGCAAACTGATGTTTTCTTTTGATGGTTGGCCTAGACTCTAACTTTGCATCCCTAATACAGGTTTACCCTGTAAAGCATAACTGTATAAATAGAGCCGAAGTGAGTTGCATTTCTTTATCAAATAAAACTATCTCAGAGAAGGATTTGATCATGTGAGGAGTCCTGTGCGTCAAGGCTGCTTTCCTTATTATGAAGAATGAATATGAGGGCTCAATTGCTCCAGACATAGAGCCATCTGAGTTAAATCAGAGTATTTCATCTAGTTAGAAAAGAATAGTTCTTATCAGGCACTGTTAAAAGAAACAGCTTACTAAGGTGTCCCCTGCCTTTCCCAGGCCCTTGGTGTAGTCATTAGATAAGTTCTTGTTATCTTCATTGATATATGTTCTTTTCA
Organism: Odontophorus gujanensis; assembly: GCA_013399175.1. Taxonomy (NCBI): domain Eukaryota; kingdom Metazoa; phylum Chordata; class Aves; order Galliformes; family Odontophoridae; genus Odontophorus; species Odontophorus gujanensis. Next base: position 513,493 of record VXAB01003716.1, read on the forward strand.
TTTCCACAATACTGACTGACAATAAATAAAAGTCTTAACAATGATTTGTGTTGAAAAAAATTTACTTTGTGATCTTTTCTTGGATTTTTTTTTCCAGCCAATAGACTTTACACAAAACTGCCCAGCATTCCTAAAGCTGGAAGACTTTTCATGATGAATTTACTAATGTATTTTCATGCTTATACTAGACAGGAAATAAAGTCAGAATGTTTCTCCTGGTGATTAAAGTTGAGTACAGCTGAATGAAATGTCTTTTTCTTACATTATTGTCTTCTGAGAAGTCTTTGAGAAAGATCACCAGGTAGATTCACAGGGTCTTGTTGACCTTACAGAATTGATGGGAAGTATCAAAGTGATTCAGTCCATCTGTATCATTTACTATTTTCTCAGGTTCCAGCACTTACTCCTTTTTTCATAACAGTTTATATGGGTATATTTCTTTAGTAATTTTGATTATGTCTGTCTGAAATGCTCTAAGTTTTGTATTATTTTTGAGCTACTTGTGCCAGAGATTAATGCAATATCCAACGTGAGGGTATGGCATATAGCTATCACAGTATTTTCCTCCTGAAATGAAGGAAAGAAAGCATTCAGTAGCTTCCTTTCAGCTAAAGACTGATTTTTATAGAAATACATAGGAATAAATAATTGTTTTAAACTTCACAAATTTTTCTGTATGAAGGCCTATTATTTCACTCTTAATAAAATAACCAGACTGGTATCTACTTATGAGCCAAGTCACACACTTTTTTTTTTCTATTGTGAACAAGAAAGAGCTTACAAACAAAGATTTAATTCTTTAGCTGAATAAATAGTTTCTTGGCAGCACTTATAAGGGGCGCAAAATGCCTATTATGCATTGATTATAATTATAATTCTCACTGAATCATCAACTCCTATAGCAAAGAGTGGTATTTTTTTAATAATAAGAAACTGAATTTTTCGCCTTGAATTGTTGTCTGCTCAAGACTGCAGAAATGAATCAAATATACAGCTAATGTAAATGCCTATTTTTTCTGCATTGCCACAACTGCTGTATAGTGTGGGGGAAGGAAATATGTCAATAAATGAGAAAGCTGTTATAGCAAATACATAGTTCAATACATTCCAGTGTTAACTGTGTTTCTAAATTATTTAGGGATGACATCCTGGGATGTTTTTTGAAAAATTACCCATTTCAGAAAATCTGCTGCATGGTATGAGGATGGATAACTTTGATTATGTAAGTGACTCACTAATATCCAATTTATTAGACTTCCAAATTACATGCTATCCATTCTACTTTCTGACCAGATGCAAATATCTCTCAGAAAAAGAGCTGTCTGTACCAGAAATTCGCGTTCAGCCTGGTTTAAAATTCACTAGTTTCAGTAACTCTTGCTGGTGACCATCTTGAAGGAATATTCAAAGAAAATACCTATGACAAGAGCAATAAGGTAGCAAAATGTTCTGATCGAATACTTGGAAACAATATTTTAAGGTATTTCCTCAGTTGATTTTTTGGCTATCCCTCTGCCTATTGCCCTGTTTCATGCCCAGATACCTCGCCATTCATTACATCCAAGTGAAGTCCAAATGTCAGATGGTCCATCCCTGTGGGTATAGTTGCTTTCAGTGACCCAAACAATTGTAAAAACTCATGACGGAATAGCCCAGATTTATACCTGGCTATCATTTGGTAGATGCCTTTTGAAGGCTATGTTTCAAGTTCAGCAAGCTGCCATTTTTCAGAAGTGTTCTGTCAGCCAGTCCCATAGCTGCTGCATCCACAATGCTGCTGTGTTGTCACACCCTTACTGATAGCTTTTAGCAAATATTGACTTCTGAAACAGCTTGAAAAGTTTCTAGGAACGCTAGGGACCCCAGGAAATGCATTAATTCTTTCTCTCTTTTTTTAAACAACACTAAATAGGCCTTAAAACCAGCACTCTTCCTGGAAATACAGTGTTAAACTGTGGCCTCTAGCTATGACCATCATTGGCTATAGAGCAGAGAAGCAGCAGCACATGTAGACCTGCTAGCTGTGTTATTTGAGGAATCTGATCAGCTGAGCCAGCATGTCTGTTGAAGATTCAGAGCAGAACATAAGAATGCTCTGTGCCAAATCACTCATTACTTTACACCTATCCCATCTCACCAGACCTCTTTTAGGAAACAAGAGCAGCAGCAGTGCTAACACCCCAGCAGTTTTGTACTTGGACACTGTGCAAAGGCATGAAAGGCTTTGCTCCAGTGTTTCTCAGAGCTAGTAGGGGTTTTGGAACAAGTTCCAGGAGATGGAAGAATTCCTTGCATCTCCCCCTCTGCCCACCTCCCCTCTCATACGGATGCACAGTCAGTCAGGTCTTAATGTGATGGGACTTGAATTTATGGTACATTAGAAAAGTGTGCTGTTTGTACAGAAAGTGATAATACGGTTTTAATTAGCTTGATCTTGCTTTCTGTGCTACAACTGAGTATGTTTAAATGATTATTGTGGCATTTCTTCTTTATTTGCTCTGTGAGTATCATAAATAATAATACAATAAGTTTTCAAATGACTTTTCTGGTGGCTATTAGGCTATGAAGCAAAATGGGAGCGCTCAATGGAAGGCTAACAATAACTTTATTGTTATAGTGCATTTAATTCCAAGCAAATCTGAAATCTAGATGACTTTACAAATTTTAATCCTTTCACCCATCAAGGAAATACCATCATTTTTGGCATATGGCTGTTTTTTAACAGTTCAGAAAAGCACAAAACAACAAATTGGGACGGAAAGCCATTTAGCATGATTTAGTCAGCCAAAAGTTAAGCATGTAGTCTAAGCTAGTTGTTTCAGCTCTACTTAGTGAAAAGCGAATCCAACTCTCTGTGCGTCTCTGTCACCAGCTGGATGAACGCAAAGGGCAGAACACTTGGTCAGAACTGTGAGATGGCTCTTTTTCAGGACAATTTTAGGTTTTAACTAAGTTATGTCAACTCTAAAATCTCATCTGGCTGTTATAGCTAGAGATGCCCCTTGATTTTCTCATTGTTTCATTTTCTGCTGTTTTTTGTGGTTTTTTTTTTTTTTTCTTTTTTTTTCCCCCAAATTTAACTCTGCAAATTAAGGCAAGAAACTATCAGGGAAGTCACCTGAGGAGCATGACATTTGTAAAAATAACATTTAATTCCCTATTTCTCCAGAGATATTAAGAAACAAAGATGTATTATTAATGCTGTTGCTAAACATAACAGAGAGAATGTTGGCCAGCTGAGAAGATTTCAAAATGCCTCAACAGAATCAAGGAGAAAACACGCAAATAGAAATAAAATAAAATATAATAAATTAAAAAAAGAGATATTCTGAAAAGACTTGAAAACAGCAGAGCTGAAATTAAATTAATCCCTTTGAACCAAAGAGATTTTTGCTCTCAGAATTTGGTCCAATATATCCCTAGTACATTGCAACAATGTGGAATCCCGGTGACCTGTGTTGCACCTAAAGGACAATCAACCATGGAAAAGCACACTGGACTTGCTAAGACTCATCAGTATGTTTTCACTGCCTGGGTAAAGTCAGTCCAGGGCTAGTACAGGGGTAAAAGGAAGGAAGAAAGGGCTCTTGCTCAGGATCCCACTAAATTTGAATTTGTGCTTCTCTGGGAAGATGTTGTAGTGTAAATTACTGAAAATCGAATGAGCTGATTAAACTATCCGTAACATTTTGGCACAAAATAAAAATCCTGAAATTTGCAGAAAAGTCTGCTCAGACACATAAATAGAAATTATAGAAAGGGCAAATTAAAAACAAACAAACAAACAAAAACAAACGAACAAAAAAAAGACCCAAAACCAAGGGTAAGCTAAAGCTTTTTTTTAAGTTGTGATTTAAAATAGATTAGACTCTCCTTCTGTAGTCACAGCAATTTTTCTGGAAAGAAAATGGAGAAAATTAGTTTTTGTAGCTGCTGTCATAGGTGGGCTTTCTTTCAACACCTCAGTGCCATCAACCAAGACCTTTAGACACTGTTTTTTGTATTCACGGCATTGGTGCATCCTCTTGTAGTCCTACACTAGATAGGTTCCAAACGGGCAAACTGTTGTGTTCTGTGACAAAGAAAAAAATAGCATTCATGCACTGAGATTGTAGGATTTATGAGGACTTCTTCATTGTCTTTTTTGCAACAAGACTATTAACACCCTAAAAGACAGTGTATGCAGATTAATGCAATGGCAGATTATAGGTTTAGGTGCCTGATTAATATCGCCCAAAGCTCAACCTTTAGCAGACTGACTAACTGTATTTCAGAACATGGGATTTTCATGCTCTATATATATTTAATCAACTTTGTTACTCAATATTCAAGTTGGTGTGGTGCCTAGTGTATTGTGGGAGAAATATTTCATATTGTAGTACAGATAAATGCATGGAAATACATTTATTCTCATATTAAAACTTTCAAGGTTAGGCTAAAGACTGTGTTTCAATAGTTTTAAAGTCCTGTTCATTTGCCTTGGCACCAAATTCAGATATTGAAGATTTTTCTAATTTACCTTTGCCTCTAACACTGCCAGCAGTTCAATCTTTTTCTCTGTTGGTTTTTTTTTTTTCTTTTTTTTCACATCTCCTTATTTCTCTTTCACTCCATGAGTCTCTACTTTGTACCTTGTTCCTTTTTTCCTTAGCACTTAGCTTTGAAGCTGTGTCCCTGGGGATGTTCATCAGATGTTCTTAGCAAGGAATGTCTAGCATTCTTTGAAACACGCATGCCTTTGGGTTTCACCACAAACTCAGACCACGCTCAAAGTTTTAGTAAGATTCATTAACCTTTTTAAAAGGACTTGGTCCTGTCATCAACATCCAAACCTCTTCTTACCTTCTTTATCAAGGACCACAGGAACCCACTGGCTTCATGACATTTTCATATAGGAGAGTTTGTAGCAATAGTTTCTACATTTGGATAATCTATAAGCCTTGTGGGAAACTCTGGGGATGTATATACATGCAAATCATATACAGAAAAACTTTCTGGCTACATACAGTACTCTTGTGTTTGTCTTGTTTTAGCCTTAGGTCTTTTATTATCTGTAGTATTGTACAAGTTTTGACTCAACATTAGTCATTTTGCTTAAAGTTAACTCTCTTACAGTACAAATGTTGTCACATGGTTTCTTTTTATCTGCTGTGTGCACACATTTTGCCATTTTTAGTGCATCTTTCCCAATCAGCTATTCCAATAAGTACAGTATCATTTATGTCTGACTGATTAACTGTGCAGTCATTTCTGTTTCACTTGGTTTTACTCTTAGTAAAAAATGGTCTATCAAAATGATACAGACTTGCGCAAATAATATACATCAAACAGTCCATCTTCCTTCTTCTCCTGGGAAATCTCTGACCAGATTGCACTTATTCTTCAATTATTAATTATTTACACTTTTCCTATACTGACTGATCCACTTACTGTATTGATTAATTACAGATATCCTAAATCAAAATCAGTTTCCTTCAATCTATAATTATTCAGCTAGGTCAGGTTGCTTTGTTTTAGATCCCCAGTTTATGTAATGGATTCTTTACTTAGAAATTCATTTCCTGAAAACAGTAACACCATTAAGGTGGACAGGCCTTGAATGTCTACAGAAAAGTACATTTATGTCTTTCCAGGTAAATGGCTTGCATTCTGATTAACACGCTCATTAACATTTATTTTGTCAGTTTGAGAAGGTGATGACAGTATGGCAGGCTGTGGGAGTAAGGCCTACTTTTGTCCACATGAGTACTAGGTTATTTCAAGAACCTGCAAAGAGTCTGGGTGGCACTGTATGTTCACTGCCCCAGCATCTCCCATCTGTGAGTCTCAGATGCCTCTCTCAAAAAATACAGTGAGATCAAGGTCAAGCTATGTGTGCATGTTCATGCAACCTGCGCTCAGACCAGGCAATGTCTGTCTTTAGACAAAATCAACACCTGTCTCCACTGCCCTTGGACAAGGCATTAATTCACCTCAATCTCTTCTACTGATGTTCCAGAATGGTAGCAATGTCTCCTCAGTGCATCCTGTGAAGGAAGCATACCAGGAAAATTGAACTGGTCTACTTGCAAGCAAGTCAGGAATGAGTTTGGAAGTCTGTAAACTCAACCAGATCTCCTTCTTATCCAACCATACAGAAGGAGTTTGGGGTACCTCACTAAAAGCACTGTTCCCCCCTGGTGGGGCACAGTCAGTCACAGATGAAGTGCTTGGCTTCCCTCAGCTTCCTGTCTTCATGAAGACTGTGTAAGCTGTATTTTATAAAGAAAAGAAAAATTCTGCACATCTACTAAAAGGATGAGGAGCAGGTTAGTTTTCAAATAACTGTCTTAAAGGGGAAAATATACATGTAAGCTTATAGCAAACACACCCACAAGGTATTGAAGCTTATCTTGCAAATGGATAAAACTGAAATTAGTAGACAAATATGTAACAAAAGCAATTACTTCAAATTCTTTAGCACCACTGAGCTTTTCAGAACAGAACTGCACCCATTTTCTGGACCTGGTATCCTCTTGAATCACACTTCGGGCACCAGTCTCCTCTCTTTGAAGTTAGGTTGGTGCTAGACTTGTAGTTGGCATAAAAGCAATTTAAAAACACCTGGCAGGACATCTTGTGCCTCTCAGAGTGGATTTGCACTGCTCACTTGATGAGTTAGTAGTATTTCAAAGCCTAAGGAGAAATGAGGGTGAAGACAGAACTATGGCCCTTGTCCACCACAGGTGCAGGAACCAGCATCACTTCCATCTTAGAAGATTGAGGCTTTTTTCATTATTTGGGATAGTCTTAAAAAAAAAAAAAGGTTCTTCAACCTTTGTCTTCTGTGGCTTCAAGGCCTGCAAGTGTCCAGGCAGTGGGTAGGTTCATGCTGGGATCTTTCTTCATTGGTAAGGATCCTTAATTTAAAGCTGCTATGTCTTAAGAAAGTAGCACAAGAATCTGCCACCAACCTCTTAAATGAGGAATAGTTGTCATAAAATTAAAATGATGTCTCTGAGGTGTGTTTTCTGTTACTATCCCTGTTGTCTGTGGCAGTGAATCTGAAAGGGGATTTTTATTGAGCTTGCTGCATAGGCTAGGACTACTTAAGGTGGCAAAACTGAGGAGAAATTAGTGCCTCTGGGTCTGTGAACTGCATCTAGAAAGGGTTTCTCTTTCAGGTTCCATCCCAGAATACATCAAATCATGGGAAATGATATTATCTGCATGATAATTTATTCTAGGAAAAAGTTTTGAGTGGAAACAATCAGTGAGAATTGTCTTCCTTATTCAGCAGTTAGGTATTCTGCGTTCTCTGCAGAACATGGTAATGCCGTGGGGTGATTTCCTCACTGTCAGCTTACAAAAATACCACACTAATTTGTTGTAGTTGGAGTGCCTCTGCAGGGAACCCTTCCAAAGCAGTCAAATACCTACCATGGACTGACTTGGCTGCCTGGCTTACTACATGCACTCTAAATATGGCAGGGCTAGACGTATTAGAACATACCAGCCTAGTCACCATCTCCCTGCTCTTGTACTCTTCATAGTAAAATCAATGCACATTGTGCTCTCAGGCAGGGGCTATTTTTAGGTGTTATTTTTCCACTCAGTCTGCAGCTGTTTTCAGTCACAAGCTTCTTAACTAAAACAAATACACAGTCCTTGGCAAAGAGGTTGTAAAGAGGACAGAAGTGTGCACATGAATCTTGTGCCTGCCTCACGCCATTGTGATCAGCCCCACCTTTAGCCCCATTCTGGAATGATCAAGAGCAGGCTTCTTGAGGCAGAAGAATGGGAGGAAGAGAGCTGGAAGACTACCAGGCACAGCATTATCTGCAACACCTCCCAAAATGATACCAACGGTCAGACATGGCCGTCTTTTGCTTTTAGCATGAATAAGCTCCTCTGTCAGAATATGCAATCCCATTAGCCCTGTTGGATGTTGTCATGTGGGATGCCTCAGAAACTGTTGGTCTCTAAGCAGTAGCTCTGACTTTTGGAGCATTTCCTAAGGTATGCAAAGTATGAGTGTTGAGCTTCCCTTCAGTTACAGTAAGGGAACTAGCTCCAAGGCACTGCTGCTTCCACTGCTGGAAGTCCATAAGGGCAGAGCTGCAGCTCCCTCAGGGAATGGCTTGGTTGAGCTTCCTGTTAATTAAGAGAACAGATTAATCCAACAGTGTCTTGTTTGGCATGCTGAAGTGAATGCTACACTAGGACACTTTTGAAGACAAAAGGGCATGACAGTAGGCCAGCCAACTGCTTTCAGTGGTATTTATCAAGCTTGAATGATGCAGAAAAGTGAAGTGTAGTGATCACATTATCTGAAACTACCTTGTTCCATCACACTGGACACCTTCACTGTTTTGAATCTATGGCACCTCAGTACCTCATAGCCAGCTTTCATTTCCTTACCCTCGTGAACTGAGCTTGTTCTGTGAGCCTCATCTCACTACACCTGGTCTCATGACCCTGACAATGCAGATCTCTTCCTGAAGCAGAGTCCTCTGTGTCCAAATATATGTTAACTTAAGTCAGTTTGCACAGCTGAAAATTGGAAACAATTCCTTATTCATCATCTGTGATCATTATTCATATTAGGAAGAATTTCTTCTCAGAAAGAGTGGTAAGGCCCTGGAACAGGCTGTCCAGGAAGGTGGTAGGGTCACTGTCTCTAGAGGCGTTTAAGGAAAGGGTAAATGTAGTAGTTAGGGACTTGGTTTAGTCAGCTATAGTGAAGGATGGTCAGACTAGATGATCTTAAAGATCTTTTCCAATCTTAATGATTGTATGATTCTATTCTACGATTCTATGATTCCCCACCCATTCCCACAACCACAACCGCAAAAAGAAGAAAAAAGAAGAAAAAAAAGGAAAAAAAAGAAGAAAAAAAAAGTTCTCCCACCACTGCAGTTAGAACTCTCTGAACACCAAATACCTTGGCAAGGTTGCTGAGCTGGAAACTTCAGGGACCCTCAAGTCCCAGTTCCCCACACCCCAACTGCCTTGTGCTTACCCAGGTGTGCCCTGGGAGACTTGGAAACATCCCACCTCCCCATGGCCATTATAAGACTTGCCCAGCCCTCTCTCCTCTGCAGATGTACACTGGAAAGAAATGCAGAAGCACAGGCATGAAGGGAACTGTGGTTTTCTCCTACACTCCTCATCCTCTGAGGGCTGCTGAGCAAACTGTTGAGCAATGCTTTAGCTCCCGGAAAGGAGACAGAAGGGGATTCATCCTTCACGTGGACTGTAAAAGGGCGTGCAGACATAGCAGGAGTGAGCCATGTCAGTCCAAAACATCAAACTTGTATGATGGCAAACCTCTAAACTGGCTTGGGGAAGGGCATGAAAAGTTCCTTTACTTTCCTGTATGTAGTCATGATCGCTCCTTTTTTAATGTACGGATTCAGCTTCAGGGATGTTTTCCTTGATATCTCCTTGCTGTGGCTCAGCTAAGCTGCAACTTAACTTGTTGCTGTTTCCATATTCAGATTCTCTCATCACCCTTTTAGAGACTTGTTTTCTGCTTCCCTTGCTCATCCCGAGCGATATGCTTCGCCAGCTTTGCCAGACAGCTGTCATGACAGAGCTGTTATATAGTCAAGGGCAGCAGAGTCAGGTGGGGATCTTCATTTCCCCATCATCCCTTTCAATTCACTGGAGGAAGCTTGCTGAAGTAATGGGAATACTCAGGTGGATATTATGTGTTATGCTTGACAGAAAATGTTTTAGGAATTGGGAACTCAGATTATAAAATCCCAGTTGGTGTCCTTAAGTCAACAAGAGGAACGCTTCTGATATGCAATAAGAATCAGCCTCTTGCAGTTATCACTCTATTTATAAAAGCTTTATTCTATGATACAGTCATTTCACCGTGAGGCTGATGCAAGTAAAACAAGTATAATTTTAGCTTGCCTTGTTTTCACTAAGCTGCGTACTTACTACTCTCACTACATAAAAAGCTAGCAAACTGTCAGTAATTAAAAAAAGCTGCTCTGTAAGAGTCATTTATGCTCTTCTTCTGACTCACACTGTTGAAAACTCAGCTTTTGGTCAAGTTTAGTGTTTTGTTGTTCAACGTGGAAACTTCTGCACACTGTTCTTACACTGCCCATTAGAAGAAGTGCTGCTCTCCTTCACATGGACTGCCTAAACCAGGGGTGTGAAGTGCCTTGTTGTGATACACTGCCAGGTTTCTCACTAGGGTTTGTATGAAAAGCAAACAAAGACACTTCTTCACGAAATCAGAAGTGCCCGGATTGCATTTCACATGTGTGAGCTTCCTTGTTTTTATTAAAATTAAGTTTGCTCATTTGCCATTTTCAAGCTAGTTTGAAATGAAGATCACCTTGTATCCTAGGAAACGGTGAGAATTTTATATGTGATCACATTTTTATCCATGTTATGAAAAAAGCAGATGGTAATTAGGTGCATTATTCATAGGAAAGCTTGTTGAGCACAGTGTCTGTATGGTTCCAGCTTCGATTAGAACTTGTTTGGAAGAACTACTTCATACCTTTCAATTGCCCCTCATTAAGTGTAATCATTACTCTTCTGTGGCCCCAGTATGTTTAAATTCGTGCAAAACAGCATACACAATATTACTTAGCAAAAAAAAAAAAAATTCCTGGAGTCCCTTTCATTCTTCATTCTGCATGACATCAGTGTGCCCTTTCTGTCCATCAAAATTCATTATTTATCACAGCTGATAATATGTCTTGTAGGAACTGTTTAGCAGTGGGAAATGTGCAGAGCTGTCTTGATTCAGGAAGAGCACCTGAGCCATCAAACAGACCAGTCCCCAGCCCTAAGTAGCACCAAGAATGCTGAAGGCACATTTAGAGGCTTGTCCAGTTTGTGAAACAAGGGCAAGCATCAGCTTTCCTGTAGTTACCATCCTTCCACAAGAGCTTGAGTGACAAAGAAAAGGCACAGCCATGCTACAACAAGCAGCAAAAAAGAAACTGCATGCACCAGCTATTGTTATCTAAATGTTGTCTATATTGTTGCTTATTTCAGCAAGTCCTAAGTGATACCAACAGGATGACTAGTAGTCGCCAGATAACCAGCTGCCTAGCAGGAATTTCCTGCCCCAATCCAGGAACCATTTTTTCCTGTTGTGGGAATCCAGTGTAAAACAGCTTCTTGGGACCTAGAGAATCCAGAGCAGTAAAAGCTTTTTGCAGACAAGCAAAAATGTAGATGAAGATATAATGGCACTCTCCTTTCTGAATCAGACTTTCTCACAAACTAGGCAGCCCCTTAAGTACCAGAACAGAAACTGTTCTCTTCAAAGCTAGAGAAAAGGCAAATTAACTGCCTGTCTTTTTCTAAGAGAATGCCTCAGTGCACACCTTACAGCAAGATGTACTCCAGCCCACATCCAAGCAGCACATTGCCTGGTGAGCAAGATTTGCTGTCTGCCTTCCAGTTTGCAATTTCCTACTCCTAAGAAACATAGAAAATGAAAGTAGCAACTTCCTTGTCAACCTTTGACTTTTTCTTCATTTGTTAACAATTATGCTTTCTATCTGGACAAGACATGTAGCCAGGTGGTGGTTGCTTCCCATTACTGCTGTGGGAAGAATAGTGGCCTTCCACTATCTCAAAAAAACTGGCAGCCCTTTGGCGTGAATCACATTGACTTAATCCCAGGACATCATCCTAAGGATGTCCAGGTCTCTTCTCACTGTTCTACTCACTATAGCTCACCATAGTGCCCTCCTTCCCTTGCTTTAGGCTTCTCAAATGCCACAAAATGTAGCCATGACATTCTTGTCTCTACACTGTGAATATCTATCCTGATGATATTAATGATCCTACATTAATAAGCTGTTGCACCACTAGCTAATACAACACACCACATCACATCTCTTTGAAGATGCTGCCAGTGCCCTGTCTCCTTTCAAAAAATGAACCCAGTATTTGGCTCCTGGTTTTCAAAAGCAGTCAGTAAGCTACTCATTCAAAAGTAAATAAATAAAAAGTAAAAATCAGGTGTTTCCACCCATGTACCTTTGCCAGACAGAAGAAAATACAAAGGAATGGTCAACAGAGCTGAGTTACACCAGGATGACTGGATGGGACACTCATTTCACAGCCTGATTTCCATTTTAAAACATCCATTCTGGAGACCCCAGAGCAACTGCATGGCTACATGAATGCTGAAAGAACGACAGGGTCCACATCTGCAGCACAGCCCTTCCAGTGAGCCATAGAGTTCTCACTGAGAAATTACCCCAAAATGAATGACTGGGAAGTGGGACCCACCACACACAAGTGTCCTTGTTTCTCACTGACAAAAATCTTGTCATTCTAGCCCAGTCTTGCAGTTGGGCTTCCTCCAGAGACTTCTCTGTCAAAGAAACCCAAGAAGTCCTCACAGATGGCACTCAGATTTGGAGATCTCCATGTGGAAAATATTTTTGGAAAGACAAATAACTGTAAGTGGGTCAAACAAGGGGATTTTTTTTCATATGGCCCCTGAAAATAAAGAGGGATAAGGCTATTGTTTGTCTGCCTATTCTACGCAGAGGCTTCTGTAACCAAAGCATGCTAAAATGGGTAAGTGGGGATATTCAAGTGCATATTTATATCTCTATCTTACAAGAAGCTGTGTGCAAGCATGTGTTTGAGAGAGGGGCTACTCAATCCTACATTACTGTAGACGCACATTTTATTTATTTTGTGGTTACGATATTAGCGATTTTTAATATATCATCTGTATTTGCTTCTAAATAAATTCATTTCAGTGTTTTCCTTAATGACAAACCAATGCTCTTAATGTCTTCTCTCTTCTTCAACAATACACTTAGACAGTGCTAACTGAGTCATGGAGAAATAGATTACTTTGAAGTAGCCATTAATAAACAGATGCTGAGGTCCAAATAAACTCAAGTAAAATATATACTTGACTGAACATTTCATCAACACGTTTGAAACCTTTTTTCATATTTGAAATTTTTGCAAAGTCCTTGACTGATACAGTATGTTAAATGATCCTTAAAGATGCAACACAGTCATCTTCAACACTGATGTCCTAGAGGCAAGTTAACACAAACCTGCCACAAAACTAGCATCAACTGAATTCAGTGTTTTGGTGTTGTTTTTTTTTTTGTCCTTCACTTGGAATTTGGTGTGTCCTGAATAAACTACCATTTAAAATCTCACCATGATTTCCATTGTAGGTCTTTATCATTTTCAGTCTTCTGTCAAGGAAGTTGCTATCTCTTACAGCTTAACTCGGGAATGAGCTTAAGGCTTGGGACAAAAAACCTACCTCTGCCTCTGGTAATGAGATGTCTGTATTACACCAACCCAGAAGACAGCTAAAACCAGACATATTTACACACAACATTTCTGTCAGTGTTATAAATCCCACTTCACATGTGATCCTGAATGAATGACAGAAAGGCTGAGTTCACTGTATTCTCCCTCCTGTGGCTTCCACCTACACATTAGCTCTAAGTTTCAAGCTCAGCAGAAGCACAAGGGAAAGAAATGGGTTTCCTTCCTCTCTCCAGCTACTTCAGATCACGGTTCTAACCAGTGCCAAACATTGATGCCTGGGCTAAAATATTACACTCACCTTTATCAGACAGCCAAACTTGGCTTAGATGTATGTATCCTCAAGTACCTAGTGAAGCAAAGACCACTGTTCCCAAATAAGAACAAAACAGAAAGCAGAAATGGGCCTTATTTGTGGATGTACCTGTCCACTTTTTTTTGTCTTGACTGCTGAGGAGAACCTTTATAAGAGAACTCTGTTGGTCTCCTATCCCTAGGGTGCACCCTAGTGTAGCTACAGGCCAAAGGCCTCATGGCACAGGTCTGCTTGTGAACCACATGCTCATTCAGGAAAAGTCAATTACTGACTGCAGCGAAGAAAAAAAAACCTACAACTGATTTTAGTCATAGCAATGCTGCTTGCATTAGGCAAGAACCTGAAACACTGAGCCTGGTGACTGCACAGGCTGCCATTAATTTGTCCTGCTATTAGTAATCATATCTAAATCCCTAACCTCAGGTGTTTGTTTTATTACTGGATCTTCTACCATGCTATTAATATCCTCTTCCTAGAAAAACAAATACTATTCTCTGTCCCAGTCATGCACCACCTTCCCGACTACCAAATCTTCTAGACTACCTAACGGCTGTTACAGAACAGGCACATACTCTGGCTGTAAGTTTTATTAGATAGTTGAAAATACAAAGTGAAGCAAAACAGATGGAATTTCATAACCAATCATATATAGTAGAGGGTATCATCATGCATAGGCTTCTCATTTTCAAACTGATACCAGTCATCTTGTTACATCTGTTTGAAGCTGAGATAGAATCCTCTGTCTTTTCTTCTGCAGCCCCAAAGGATGATAGTACTCTGCTCACTGGAAAATGTGCTGAGACCTGCTGCAGGACTGAGTATGACCTTGCTCCAGAAAACTCTAACCATTAGCTGTGCTTTCTCTTGATTTAAACACTTGGCATGTCTCGTCTGCAGTGAATCTGCATTTCTTTTGGTATTGCTCAGCCACCACGGTGTGAGTGTGCTTGATAGTGCTCTTCATTTCACAGTTCAGTGAAGAAATGAAGTAATTACTAGACAAAACTCTTTAACCAGTCAGATGTAGGGTTCATAGCCAATAAGTAACATGAACTTGTAAAAGATAAATCCATGCCAAATATGGGGGAGCAAAGTATATGGCAGAAAGGCATAACTAATGGAGGAGAGAATCCCTCAGTCCAGACTTTCATCCCTTTTGCAGGTGAGTTTGTGGAAATCAAAGTTTATGGTATTGCAGACCTCACTGTGGCTTTCCAATACCTGAAGGGAGTGTATAAACAGGAGGGGGAATGATTGTTTACATGCGTTGATAGGGATAGGACAAGGGGGAATGGTTTTAAACTCAGACAGGGGAGATTTAGGTTGGATGTTAGGAGGAAGTTTTTCACTCAGAGGGTGGTGATGCACTGGAACAGGTTGCCCAGAGAGGTTGTGGATGCCCCATCCCTGGAGACATTCAAGGCAAGGCTGGATGTTGCTCTGGGCAGCCTGGGCTAGTGATTGGTGACTCTGCCCACAGCAGGGGGGTTGAAACTAGATCATCTTTGAGGTTCTTTTGATCCCAGGCCATTCAGACTGAGAAGGGACCTGATCCAGGTTTATAAATATCTGAGGTGTGAGGGACAAAGTGGAGAGGCGAGACTCTTTTCACCTGTGTGTGGAGACAGGACAAGGGGGAACGGACAGAAACTGCAGCACAGGAGGCTCCACACGAATGTGCGCAAGAACTTCTTTACGGTGAGGGGGACGGAGCACTGGCACAGGCTGCCCAGGGGGGCTGTGGAATCTCCTTCTCTGGAGATATTCAAGAACCACCTGGATGCCTACCTGTGCAACCTGGGGTAGGGAACCTGCTTTGGCAGGGGTTTGGACTTGATGATCTCTTGAGGTCCTTTCCAACCCATATGATTCTATGATTCTATGATGATTCTATGATTCTATCACTTGACTCTATGTACTTGTGAGAGGAATATCTGGCCCAAGTGAATTACAAGAGAGTAAGTTCAGCAGCTGTGAAGGGAGAATAAGGCTCTGTTTACCAAGGGTCTGGGGATTTTTTGTAAAGCATCTAATATCCAAAATTCACAAAATATTACCCAGTAAATTAATTCGAAACAGGTTGAATATCAGGAAAAGGTTCATCAACAGAGGGCCCTGGAACAAGCTCTACAGGACAATGGACACAGCCCCAAGCTGCCTGAGTTCAAGAAGAGTTTGGACACAGCTCTCAGACACACAGTCTGATTTTTGAGTGTTCCTGTGTGGAGCCAGGAGTTGGATTTTTGGTCTTTATGTGTCCCTTCCAATTCAGGATATTTTGTGATTCTATGATTCTATTAAATATTATGTAGATATGTCATATGGATATAAACACCATGGTGATGCAAGGAAACATCCTGAAATAAACTGCACTTCTGACAACAGTGTCAATGAATTGGAGGAAGGTCCAACAGAAAGCCTGATCCTGTAAAATGAGGAGCAGAATGCCTGAAGAGACTCACTGGTGCCACCAGCATGGGCTACTCAAACAAGAATGAGAGCTGAAACAGCACTTCCTAGTTTGTAGGTACTGAACAGGTGGGATAAACTCAGTGTACCTTCCCACCATAGGAATGAAGTATATTCCATTGGCAGATGTCTAACCAAGGACATTTAAAATAACTGGGATATGCTTCCTGCTAGGGAGTTGCACTCAGGCTCTGCTCGCACTCTACCTGAAGCCAGTGTGCAGAACAGGAGAATGAAATGATGAGAAGCACTGACAGACGGTTGGGTTAGGAAGGGATGGAGCAACATCATTCCTTTCTGAGCTGCAAAGCTTCCTGTGAGGTGTGCACACTGTAAGAATAAGGGAGAAAGAAAAAAAAAAACAAAAAAAAACAACACTGCTTGCTGTGGAAGGTTACAGAAGTGAAAACATGTAGAGCTAATGCAAGAAAGACGTTTCTAGTTAGTACTGGTATAGCAGTCAATTGAATGTGTGTCAATTCCCTTTCTTCCTTCCTGCACTCAATATATATATTTAGATGTGAGCAGAGACATTGTTAATCTCAGATCCCAAATGCCACTTTGATAACTGCCAAGATTTTGGGGAGGGCTGCTGTAGCAGCAATAATACAACGTTATGTTTTCTGTCCTGATGGACGATTGTATGGGAAGTGCTCCTGTCTTCAATATGTACAATATTTCAAACTTTCCTGCCAAAAATAAAAATGGAAAAAATCAAGAAAGCCTTGAGGCAACAATAACTTATTTGACATCAAGTTACATGGGTTTTACATGTTTATTTCCTCAAATATTCAATTAAAAGCTTACTTACTGTGGCAGATGTCATATCACATGGTACATATGCTCCCTCTCCAATACAGAGCAGCTTTTTAGAAATGACTGCCAAAATGTTGTAAGAACTTTTATAATGGTTTCAGGATGAAGCATAAAATGTAATAAGTCACACATTTTTGTGCGTATTTTATTGATCATTTGGTACTAGCTTTCTGTTTGGGGGTGGGGTTTTTTGATTGTTTTGGGGGAGGAAGGAGGAATTGTTTCCATGCTAAAAGGGAGAGAATAAAAGTATTGGGTTTTGAAAAATGCACACAGATGTTATGTTACGGAAAAGACAGCTGAGGTGACCTGAGTGAGAAAGGTTTTGTTTGGTCTGCCCTATTCTTGTGTGTAAAGTGCAAAAATGCATGTAACTACTACTTAGAAAAACTTCAGCTCTACCAAAAGCATTTCACCTCGCTGAAAATTCAGCTGTCGGGCATTTGGTTAGCTGTTATGTGAGTAAAAATAGGTTATTTTCCAAACACTGTCTGATTTCCATTCATAAATCAGTGTATGTGTTAACCAAACTTAGATAGATTGCATATTAAGTAGATGTAATGCATGTATGTCTATTCAAATCTAGTGTAACTGCTTGTTATACTTCACACTCCAAGTCAGTCATTAGCCTTGACCATCAAGAAAACAGATGTTTTCTGGTTGACAGAGGTGTCCACACTGGAGATGTTACATGTTTTGCCACAGCATTTAAAATCAAGCCCTAGTTCAGGATGTTAGACTACCTAACAGAGGACTAATCAGTTATGATGCCTTTCTTCCTAACAGCACTAAAAAACAAGTCCTAGAAAGCTCCAAAGCATCATGAGAAAAGAGCTGTGAAAAAGAAGATTGAAGGCAATTCAGATCTGTTTGTGCCCACTGAAGTCTTGTATGATCCCAAGGAATAGGGTCCATAGAACTGTGTTGTTCAGCAAAGGATTATCAGGCCTAAGAAACAAGGAGAGTTTTTAACACATGACCATAACATGCCAGTTGACATGTTACACACAGGACGGGAGTGAGAGAGTAATATGGATCTGTCTTTGCTAGCATCAGTGCCTGCTCCAATCTCTGTAAACAAAACATGTCAGCAGTGGATCGATATACTTGAAATGATAGAGCTTTATGGATTTTGAGGGGCTTTTAGGACAAAAACAACTCGAAAATATCTTCACTGTAGAATAAATCCTGATTGTCACCTGAATACAGCACTCAGTTCCCTGTGGTTGCCAACAGAGTCTTTAACTTCACAGGGCTTTCAACAAGTAGTGTGTTCAAATTTAAGCTTTTGTTTCACTTCAGTATGAGACCATGGTCCACTTTCTTTGCCACAAGAAGACAGGCTAATCAAAGTCCATGGCTGTGAGGCTTCCATAGTATTCCTCTCTCCTCTTCTGGAAATGATCCAGAGCTGAAACCAAGCTTAGACAAATAAGAAAAAAAGGCCAGACTATGGTGATGAGATGCAGAGTATGGTCAGAAAAGTGTACTGACCACCAACCTCTTTATAAATGGCCAATCACCTTTGAGTGCATAGAGTGGAGGAACAGCACATGGGCATGCAGTACTTTCAAACTAGTTACAATCAAATTAACCAATTAATATGGTCAAGTGCCAGCATTTTTACTGACCCTTTTTTGGAGAGGACATTCCTGAGATTTCATGACTTGATATGTATTTGCCATGCATAGACTCCAGGCCATAGGCAGGTGTTGCAATGGAAATTGCCTTATAAAAGAAGGATATGCTTTGTAAAACACACAAGGTATATTTGTGCACCTTTTAGAGAACTGGCTGTACTAGCATCTGAAAAAGGTGAGTAAAAGCTGCAAAACGGCGGTACGAATTTCAGAAAAGAAAAGAAATTCCCCAGAGAATCACAGAATCATTTAGGTTGGAAAAGACCTTCCAGATCATCAAGTCCAACCATCCACCTGACCTCCAGAGTCCCATCGCTAAACCCTGTCCCTTAGTGCCTTGTCCACATGTCTCTTAAATACCTCCAGAGTTTACAACTTGATTCATTTGGATCAGCTGGTAAAACTCCATCTGAGACTATAATTAGATGACTAAGGATCCTTACAAGTGCATTACTGATGTTCACTTTGTAAAACGCAACCTGTAACATCATGTTGCTTATTCCATACCTGACACAGCAATGAAACAAACCGGATAAAGCACTTAAAGCTGAATGCTTCTTTGAGCATAAGGAATCAGACTGGAATTAAAGCACAAACACCACCTTTTGCATATGTACCAATCCTAGCATTACTCTTCTACTTTTTTTAATGCATTCCAAGCTCACAAATCATATTCCTTGGAAACAACTGGTCCATTGTCATTTTGATAGAGAAACGTACAAAAGAAACATGGGAAGCCTTTTCTATCTGCCCACATTTCCCATTATTGGACTGTTCCCTTCAGCAAGTTTTTAAGTAACTTTTCTAGTTCGGTTTCATATGAATCCAGCACTTCCAGTTCATTACTGATTTTACAAGATCATCTAAGATGCTTCAGAGTTTTGAATCTCTTCCATGTTACTGTGTTTTTTAAATGTTATTCTTCTCATCCCACTTCTGCCCCTACTGTAGTAATAGGGGATGGGTTGCTCTAACCCACTGATACTAAGCCAAACTACGTAAGAGTTGCTAGTGGTGACCAAGATGCCACTGCAGTCACTAGAAATTTGAAGGCTATTCAAACACACCTAAAACTTGATCACTGCATTTGGTCAGCTGAACAGCTGTAAAGCTACACTAAATTTTGAAGTCTTAATCTGCAAGCTGAATCTACTCCCGTGTCTGTCTGTGACAAGCAACAGAAACTGAGCAGCAAGAAATGATTCTAGCAGTAATCTGACTTCTTACTGGTTCTACTTGGAACTCAGAACTTCATCATGGGGAGGCTGAACATGTGCTCTTATAGTGCTGAAACAGGTGGACAAACTATTTTTCCTCGATTTGACAGATCATGTTACAATTACTCTTTTTGATTGGTTTATGGCATCATGGTCATTGTGTGTGAATAACTAAGGTGCTACTACTAGACATCTAGAAGCAAGAGACTGAATTCAGTCAAGCTTTTTGGTTTAAGATGTGTGGTTTATTTTGTTTGTTTAATCAGTCAGTGTCATGGAGACATCACTTTCTGCATGTCTCTCTTCATAAATACATCCTCCCCTTTGAACTCTTGTCACAGTCACTGCTAAACTTCAGTTTTTCCATTGAATGTTGGGACCTTCAATTATGTCTGTATTGCAGTCAAAATGGATCAGAAATTTTAATTTTTCCAGATTGCACTTGGTTTGTGGAAGAAACAATCCGATGGTTCCAAGAGCTGGAGCTAGGAATGTACACATTGGCCAGAAAAACAGCACTGGTAGGGAATACTGGAAATCAGGAAAAATAGCTTTAGTAATTTAAAAATTTCGTTCTAATAAAATGCCCAAGTATATTGTAACAGATTCTTGGAAAGGAAGAGTAACTTTCATATACTCTCATTCATTGTGGCTGATCATTAAAGCTGTATTTTGTTTTACATGTGAAGCAACGGCCATTTTCTACTCATTTTGTTTAAGTTTTATTAATAAATGTTTTCTGAGATTAATGTGTCTGACACCAACAACAAGTCATTAGGAACTGCAATAGTTAAATGAATTCAAAGGTTTTAGCTCATCTTGAACATATTATGATGAATAAATTAAGTCGTACTATCTTATACTAAGTGACTCAGACTACGTATTCAGACTTGAAGAAACTTCTTTACTATGAGAGAGGTCAAACACTGGAAAAGGCTTCCTGGAGGGGTGGCTGGTGCCCCACACACCTCTGCTCAAGAGGGTTTTGGTCAATGCCCTCATTAATACGGTTTATTCTGAAATATTATAATCTAGTCTTGTCTACTCAGGTCAAGCCAGGTTATTTAGGAGATAGCAATGCCTATTATATTGAGTAGCAATTATATACAACCAAAGAGAAAGCAATTTTTTCCTAAAGGTGCTATCTTTTGGAAAGCTTGTTTGCTTGTCTGATCAATAATTAAAGAGTGTACTCTGACTGTCAAAAAAGATTAAGAGGGCCATGTGAATCTTGTAAAGTATTTTAAACACAAGTGCAGTCACAAGAAATTACTTGGCCCATTCAACTGCTAAAGTCAAATACTCATTCATTGGAGTCCATACTGAAATATGTGTACTTCCAGGGTTGATTCTTTTCAGCTGTTAGACTGTGTGCTGCAGATCAGATAAATTGTTTCTCATTTCTCTGCATTAATTAATAGGAAGCTGAAGTCACACGGATAGACTGAATTCCAGGCTGAGATGGTCACAGCTGACTGAAATCTTCTCCTTATCTGGAAACTAAATGATCCCTTCAGAAACAAAACTTCACAGGTATATACTGGAGGTATACAACAAAAATGATCCAAGGAATGGAACGCCTCTCCTTTGAGGACAGGCTGAGAGAGCTGGGGCTGTTCAGCCTGGAGAAGAGAAGGCTTCAAGGTGACCTGATAGTGACCTTTCAGTATCTAAAGGGGTACTACAGGAAAGGACAGACTCTTTAGCAGGGTCCGTGGTGATAAAACAAGGGAAAATGGCTTCAGGTTCAAAGAAGGTAGATTTAGGATGGATATAAGGAAAAAGTATTTTACAGTGAGGGTGGTGAGGCACTGGAACAGGCTGCCTAGAGATGTGGTTGATGCCGCAATCCTGGAGACTTTCAAGGCAAGGCTGGATCAAGCCCCGGGCAACTTGATTTAGCTAAGCATGTCCCTGTTCCTTGCAGGTCAGTTGGACTAGGTGACCTTTAAAGGTCTCTTCCAACTCTTAAGGATTCTATGATTCTATATACACCTATATATGTGACTATGTTGTCCTGTCACTGATGCAGGGTTACAGTAACTTTATTACAAGGTAAGTAAGACTGTGCTCTCTTTTGATGCCTAAGAGATTTGACTGAGAGTGAAACCAGTCCCCACTAGACCCCTTGCATACAGCATCCAGTTGTCACATGAGTGAGTTCCCACTGTGCAGTGGAGTTGTAAGCAGACTCTGAACATGTTCAAAACAGACCTGGGCATGGGCCCTACTAATAGCACAACAATGCATCAGGAAGATTCTTTCCTTTTTCTGGCTTCTGAGCCACATGGGCTAGTTTGGAAAAATAAGCATTAGTTTTTATGCCAAATACTACCAATATTTATGTTCATATGAATATGTTCAGAATTAGCATTGTTTTGAATCAAAGACGTTCTCCTTTTGAAAACATTTTATTGTGTAAAAATTGGAGCTGACATTATTGCCACCCTGCTCCCCGGATAAAACTCTTTTTGTGAATGTAAAGACTTGCAAAAAGAATGAAAGAAAAGCCCTGAGCCATAGCATGAGATTTTTGCTTCGTTAAAATCAATGACAAAATATTCGCTGGCCTCAATGGGAACGTTATTCCACACACTGCAAATGAATTTGTGCATGCATCTGATAAAGCAACTGTGAGCAACTCTTGCGTGATATCTGAACATGAGAGAGCGATGGACTTGTACAAGCTAATTGGTACATGTCTTCACTAAATCCAGTATCTTCTTCCCTTTTGTTCTTCTTTAAAAATATTTTCCTCTTGGAGGAATACATCACAAAAGAAAATTGTTCCGCTGATCCTCTTCACATTACATGTTCTGAGTGGATGATCCACTTTGTCGTATGTGGTATACACTTCGTAGTATATTCCCTGACAACAGGGAATATTTATCTGCACCACAAAGCAATCAGAGGTAAGAATTCAAAGCAGTTACCAAAAAGGGACAAACGCACAAACTGAATAACCTAAGCATCATGGTTTTCAAATCTATCCACTCTGTAACTGTGTTTAAAACTGTCCTTAATCTGCTTTGCATTTACACTTACCCATATTTCTACATATGCGTTTGGGAAAGTTTATAAACTGCCATTTCTGTATTCAACGAAATGTGAAAAAAACAAAAGTAAGTTAAAAATTAACAATATTAGGTAGTAATGGAACATGAGGATTTACTGGGAAAACATGAAGTGAATAGTTAATTACACAGTGCATATCAAAAGGGTTAAATTAACACATGGTAAATACTCATTGTTACTCCAAGAAAGTGAAAAGTGATGAGGACATTCACACTAAATCAACGAGAAAGAAAAAGGAAAAGGAAGAACAAATGGGAAAGGAAAAGGAAAAAGAAAAGGGAAAGAAGAAAAAGAAAAGACTGACCTGGTGTGCCTAAGAAAAACAGGTGAAAGCTCATCCTTCCATCCTTCTTCCTGGAAGGAGATGCTCTAAGCTTCCTAGAGGCAGACACTCCAGAGGTGGCTAACAACACCATCAGTTGATCTTTGTGCAGTGTTTTAGACATCAGTCCCCTTAGTGAACAGTTAATAGTTGCATCCAGATTACTAATTTTCAACTGTTTCTAGTCTAACTAACATGAAAATGCTATGTGCAACAGCCATGGTTTGGAGGCATTGTTTCTACATTCCTTTTTTAATTTTAGCAGCTATATATTTTTTTCCTCTTAATCCCTATAATAATCCTGTTTCGAGGCATGCTTAATTATTTAACTTTGCCATTCTCTCAGGGAAATTACAGACTAAATTGCATGCTTGTTATTAATACAAAGCACCATTTTGTTAGCTAATTTAGAATTTCACACCCACATCAAACAGGAAGATATCTATAATCTATTATTTGTGATCCTGCTTAACTGCACCAAGAAGACAGAAGCCACACTTATGCTCCTCCACCCTGCTGTGAGGGCACCATCCAGCAGTCGGGTCCCCTCAGAACCTGCACGGGCTGATACACCATCACAGCCTTTCTCCCTTAATGCCAAGCTCAGTGGACACAGCTGGCTCCTCTTTTCTTTTCCAAAGTTTCTTCACATTCCGTTACTACTTCATGATTGCCACTGGATACACAAAGGCTCAGCATTTGCTTCTCAGCTTAACAGACGTGTCTGGGCATTGCTTAAAACCAGCTCTCAGTATTTCTTCCAGAAAAGGGGAAAAGACAAATTTAAACTCTCCTCCAGGTTGGTTTTGCTTTTAATGCAGAAATGAGCAGTGTACGTTTATTTTGAAAGGTTAAATGTCCCTTTTCTTCATTCTTGGCTCTCACATTCATTTTGTATTGCAACTACTTCTTTTTAAGCCCTGCGCAGTACAGTGTTGTTCCTACTGTAATGCTGTTTAATGTAGCAACACAAACCTGGCAAGTGACCTGAATTTCACACATCAGCAGCAACCTCAGAGGAGACACAGGGACCTGCAACAAGAATGTTTTGTTTCATTCTTGATGTGTTGATTCCTGCCCATGATCCAACTGCTCCCCCATCTGACCTTTCATGCAATTTTCATCGCTTGTTCTTTGGAGGCCATCTAGATGCATGACATGCCTGCTGTTCCTCTTGGTCTAATGTATATGCCACACTTGATCAGCTGTGTGAGAGAATCTAAATTGAGTCGTGACAAATGAATGTTATGATCTAAAGATGTATAAGGTGTCTTTAAGAGTGTCAAAAGTACAATGTATAAGTGAGACTCAAAAAGTAAAGCCATACTCTTTAATATTTCGCTTGGATAATCACAGAATTCTGATGTATGTCTTCATAGAGCTTTTTTTTTTTTTTTTTCAAAGTGAACAAGACTCTCTGCACAACCAGAGTGGCTGAAATACTGGAGCAGATGACATAGGGCACCTAGAAGACAGCTCTGGCTGGTGCCATGCTTGAAGGAATGCGTATCTCATGGCAAGGGGTTGTCAAGGAATTACAGATCCTCCTGCAGGAGACAGCTAAATGTACTAGATGCTGAGCTACTCTTTTTCAAAGTTAGATGCTTGTATTCACTCTGCCAATTGAATATTTGTTGCAATTAGTTCCTAAAATGTGTTTGCTATCCCTCTCCTGATATGTATTACTGACTTGGCTTTAGACCTACCTCATCTCATTCAAACATGATGCCATGGTTTTATGATTTTTGGTATTGGTATTCCACATCATAACATCATGTAGTGCATTGAGAATTACAGAGTTAATGCTCCAGCTCCATGGATCATCAGTAGTTATGGGCATACCTGTCTCAGAAGACAGGTTGAGATGAACTGGACAGAGATGGCACAGACTCAAATGAGACTTCTATCAGTTCTGTTGCTGGTCACATCTTAACCTTACATGAGAAACACACAGAGGACTAAATGCCCGTAGACAGAGACAGCATAACCCTAAAATCACATCTGTAGCTGTGGGACATGCTTTCATGATGTGTGAATGTCTACTGATAGATTCCTGAGATGATACGTGTAAACGTGCCAAAGCCTATTATTACTAATGCTAGCATCAGCAGTTAGCAACATTAATGTTAGAAGTTAGCAAAGCAGCATCACATCTGGATTTGTAACAGGAAAACATCAGGACTAAGGAAGTGAAATTACATTCTCAGGAATGAATTACTCACTACACCTGTACAACTAGCAGGAAGAGTATTGTAGGCTGAGGAAAATGTGTTCAAACTTACCAACAAAAATAAATACATGAAAGTAAGATGTGAACATCAGATACATTTCCTTGGCAAAAGCTCCACATGGGGGCCTAAAATCCAACTATATTTGTGTTTTGACATATTATTACCAGCAAAGACATAGCAATGGAGTCCCTGAGGCAAGGGAGTTCAACACTGCTGGGCCACTTGGGCATTCTTCATATGGGTGGAAAATTCCTCCCTTCCCCAGACATCCTACAAGGTTGTACAGAGGGAAGAAAAGAGGGAAAATGGAAGATGAGGGAAGAAAACAGGAAATGAGGATGTCCTGCCCTGGAATCAGTGAAGCTACTGCAGGGAATCATCCACACAATAAGCTTGTGTTTACAAAAAAAGCAAAGAAACTCATCTTGATGTATGCTCCAACTCCTAATAGAACTGTTCCCCTCTTTCCTATTTTCCCCCTAAGCAGGCCCCCACTCTTAGATTTGCCAACATCCCTTGTTTCCAGACACATTACTCCTCTTCGTACAGAGTTCATCTTTACAAGCTTGTTTGCTGTACTTGGGAACCCCTGACAACTCATGACAAAATTACACTTCCCCTACAGTCCCCTCTGCCTAATCCGTTTTTCCCTTTCCTCCAATAGTACTGACAGCCTATGTTGCCATGTCTCCCAAACTGTTCCAAACTCATTCTGACTTCTGCATACTGCAAAGAGACTCTGGAGCTCCAGAAAGGCTTTTCCAACTCTACACTGAGGCAGAATCTGCAAGGAGGCAGTGTCCTACACAGGCAGGATGGCAACAGGGTCACGCTCTGCTCACAGGAGATACTATTGTACTTGGGAGGTCCAAGCATGTTTCATGTCTCCCCTGTCCCGTCTCCTAGGGTATGAGCAAAGGATAGCACTTCTCTTCCATGCACGTGGACAGGTCTCTTGGTGTGCACACAACCACACAAGAGTACTTGAGAGAAACAATAAGTGTGAACTAGTTTTCTTGAAGGTTGCAAAGAGTGGAGTAAATGGGAAAAGTGCTAGAATTTTATAAGCCTGTTTTGATGAAGTAATTGAGGACTGCAAATTATTTGCCTGTAGGAGATAATGAGAAGGGTTATCGTGCTGCTTACTGAAGATTCAGAATTTGGAAGGAAAAAAAAAAAAAAGGAAATAGCTTTGAAATGCTGTCACAGGAGTGTCTACTTTGAAGCTGTGCTGAGAAACCCATTCTGGAGTGCTTATGCTCCTGGGAAAATTCCATCCAGATGTGACAGTAAACACTGTGACGCTCAAGCCCCAGTTACAAGACCTCACCATGAGGGAGCACTACATGAGTGAGAATGAATGGAACCAAAGTACATTTCAATCAATGAAACTATGCTGATGTGCTTTGATTCAAACAAAGAAACTTGGGTCTCTACTGATGCCTCCAAGGACGGCCTTGGGGCAATGCTGTTCCAGGAGAACAGATGAGATGCACTTGGCTTCTGTTAAAAGAGTGATGAATGAGGTTGAATGAAAACATGCCAGACTCTAAAGAAAGTTTAGGCATGGTCCACGTACATATGAAAATTTCTAGGCATATGTAAACTTTGTGGTTGAACAGAAACTGTACTTCATATATAGATGCATATATTTGAACACACGGTATTATGGATTCTGAATTTTTTCTTTGTATAGTCAAGCTTAATGATGGCCAGAGGGAGTGGTTGCAAGGCAAACAGTGTGCATGTCAGAAAGAGACATCTTCAGACATTCTGTATGGTACAGAAGAAGAAACTTCACAGATTGGCTAGCACTTGGAGTTGATGGTCAGCAAGTTTATGTCCAATTGATAAAACTGGATTTACGGAATGAGGAAGATGATTAGTTTCCTTTTACACTGTAAACCTGCAGTTTAAATGCAGACCTTTTGTCAAGAGAGTTCTGCCAGTCATGAAGCGTGGTGGCCCACAGACAACCTCTGAAGTCTCATGCCACCCAGCTACTTCAGTTTTAATGCTACATAAGAAAATGTTTCTATCTCATCTTATTCAGCCATTCCTATCCTTACCATGGTTTTACTGACAAGAGTCTACCACAAGACCAATTGGCTAAAGAAAGCATTTCAGATGCTAACCAACAGGACTGTCTTAGTTTTACACATCTAGTGGACATAAATGCTTGTCATATTGTTTTATGTGAACTGCAGAATTTATTAGATCAGACAGGTCATTAAGTAATTTTTTTCTTTAAAAATGTCTCTGATTCAGTGAAGTCAAATTTATGCTCTGTTATAGCGTGCTAACAGCTATTTTTTTGGCTAGGAAAAGTCAGCAATAAATCTGTATTTAATAAACTGACAATAGATCTCAATGTGAAAGAGATTCAAGGCACTCATTTTTCCAGTTACTTAAAAGCAGTGAATCCTTGCACAACTGCAAGACTATTTCAAAACTAAAAATGTATTATTTCTAGAAACACCTCATTTGTTACAGAATATATTTCTCCTTAATGTGGGGGTTATTCTAAAAGCTGTCCAGGAACTGCCTGGCTCGCCAGTGGCAGCATGTTCTCTTCACCTGCCAAAGAGGAAACAGAATTTGGGACTGCTGTTCTCTGAACACTGTTCATGAACATGCACATGTAAACCAATATGTGCATTCCCTTCTCCTCCTGCCACCCCATTCTCTGCAGATGCGCACACACACACAGAAGAAAGCCTCGGACTATGGAGGTACAGGTTGTCTAAAGAAGCTGTGGAGCTCCCATCCTTCAAGACTGTCAAAACTCAGCTGGAAAAGGTCCTGTGCAATCTCACCTTTCTCTGAGGCCTGCCCGGTCTTGAGCAAGTAGAGTTGGTTCCACTGATGCACTCCCCCATCATAATTCCAGTGACACACAGAGGACAAACAAGTTCTGCATGTTATATGGCTGGGTGCTAAAATAGTGTGGCTGTGCATAATGATGACTGGGCAGGTGAATATGGGAATAATTCCTGATGAGGTGCTTTAATGATCTTGCTCTTAATTTCTGAAATTCTTTCTAGCTATATGCTTAACAATAGTATTTGGACTCCGTGTCTCACACCTTCACTAGATCTTTTTGGCCATAGCTAAATTAAATAACTGAGGTGCAACAAAGGACGTGCATGGACATGCAACCAAGGTATGTAGCACCAAAAACTCTTGGTTGGTAAAATACCTTTGTAAACTTCTTTATAACTCAAATAAATTTATACTTACATATTTCACTTTCAATTACCTTCGATACTCTCTTAGGATCCTGGAAGACAGATGAAGACTGAATTCAACAGGATTACCATACTGGATAACTATTAACTGCTTGGAGCAATTATGAAGCCTATCACTTCCATCACAGTCTTCCACCGTGTTGTCTCTGCCTCTTTCATAGCTTTAAAGATAGTTAACCTGTGTTGAACTGTTTCAGAGCACTGTAAAGCAGAAATACCAGACCAAAAGAACAAGACATTCACCGTTTTCTTTGAGTTTGGCTTCAGCTTCTCTCGTTTTAAGTTGAGACAATATTGGTGCAACCTGTGAGCTTGCACCTCAAACTGAGAGTCAAGTATAACACTTTTTTTTCATTACCCTTTCGTCAAAGGTTACTTTCTTAGCATTATCCATGGCCCTACAGACCAGTCTAGTCCCAGAGACATATTTACTTGCCTTCTGTAGTTCAGAATTACAGAGAGCCATTACAGCCATTAGAGAAATGGTTATGTGCATATCTAGACAATCAACCAGACATTTGGGCAGTTTGATAATATCTTGTCTGATAAACCTGGTCAAAATTCTGTTTAGTGGAATGATGGGATATCGATACTTCAGTTGACCATTTTCTGAAATCTTTTTGCCAGTAACCTCTGCTCACAACAGAGCTGTAGAGTTTTCCTTCAGCTACCACTGCTAGGACTTTTGCTCTGGATATGTCTGTTACGGTGGTAAGAGTTACAAGGTCTTTTATGTATTTTGGTTTCCAATTATTTTCTGGATTTTTTTATTCAGACTGTACATGAGGATGCTTTGCTGCTAAGCTTTCATAATACTCTGTCAGCTCACTGATCTCACAAGTCAATGCCTTCTTTTTTGCTAAAATGTTTTCATGGCCTCCTCATGGTTAAGCTTTTCCATTTGATTTCCTAGTGTTTCTTTTATATTTCTGTCAGCTTCAAATACTTCTTGGTCTTCTTGGCCTGGTTGAATGGGACCCTTGGCAACCTGATCTCATGCCTGATTTAATGGTTGGCAACCCTGCCTATGGCAGGGGGGGTTGGAACTGGAAGATCTTTGAGGTCTCCTTCTATGATTTTCCAATGTGTCTGATCCAGATTGGACTCCTATGTGACAAGAGGAGGGTCAAGGATGCAGAAGTACCGAGATCACAAGGAAACTGATGAATGGCACTTCCTCTCGGCCCTTCTGGAGACAGTCATAAGGGTACAAATATCACCTTTCGATATCTGAGCTATATGCTTGAATTTTCTTTTCACATCTCTCCAGTTTCAAGAAGAACCCCAGTGAATCACACAGTCTGGCTATAAAAAGGGAAACTAAAAGAAATGTCAAATGTCACTGTGGCTTTTTCACGTTATCATTCAGTTGTTCAGACAGGAAGTAGGCCTGCATCCCACTCACTGGGGCAGACAGGGGAGACAGCTGCCTCCAGAGTCTCTTTATCAGGAGGGACTGCCCCTTTCAGAGCGGGGTTGTTTCCTTTTCTCTGAAACTTAGTTTTGTTTCAAACCTCTGTTCTACAAACCTAACTTACCCTCCGGGCTTTTCAGAAGATTCCACAGGTAAAAGGTAATGTTTCAGGGTGTCCTGTCTGCTGAAATTTGGTCTCATTTCCATTTCAATCTGGATTTTAAGCCATACTCATCTACTCTCAGACCACAGGGAATGGTTGAGATGAAAAATATTTCATTTTATGTTTGGAAGCCTGATTCTCATCTCAATGCAGTAATTAGGAACAGTACCATTGAAATCCATGGTAAATGAGCTTAAATAAAAAAGCTCAGAATATATTAATGCTTAAAGTGAAGGAATAAAACAGCCTGTCAAGAGAGGCTCAGATTTCTTCTTAGGCTAGGTCAGTGAAAACATCTCACACTCACACTTTCCTGCCACTCCGAATAAATGGCAGCTGCAGATCCCCCATGAATATTTGTTGCCCCAACTCAACTATGAGTACGTATTTTACACATCTCAAAGGGCCTGTTGGCTGTTCTGCAGTCAAATTCTTGCATTCTATTCACAAATGAACTCCTAGTTTGTAAGGTTCGAAACCTGCATGCAGCACAAAAGCTAAAGCACCTGGCAATTTTAATGGATACGTAATAGTCTGTGGGTTAAAAAGGGTTGCAAAGAGGTAAAGTAGGCCATGCAGATAGCTGCAGGATCACTTTCTCACATGTATGATTGACAGCTAGAAAACAATCAGGTATCCTCAGGGAGGCAAAGTTATTTCTTCTCTTCAGGAAGATTAAGAGTTGCTGCCTACTCCAAATCATCCACTTTCTGGAGATTGGTGAAAAAACAAAGAGACCAGTCAGTGATGTGACCAATGGTATCTTCAACAGATGCCCTCTTTGGTTTTGGCCTTCCTTTAATACCGAAGTTGGATTTTTCACAGACATAAATAAATTCCTACAGATTTGAAAGTAGTGCCCAATTAGCCTGTACTGGCTCTTGCAGTAGTTGATGATAGGAATCTGAGTTTGGAATCTTGACATGTAAAAGATGTTTATGACTAGCTCACATTGTCTCTCATTGGCTAACAGCATACAGAGAGGACATGGGTCACTTAGCGCTATCACAGACGAAGGCCTCTGACATGAGGCATCCCTCAGATATCTGCCCTGTTGTCCATGTGCTGAGCTTTGTTAGTGAGTCCATGCCAAAGCTCAGGCTTAGAGAATTACCAGCTTTCTGAAAGAACAGCATTATAACAGTGCAGACAAAGCACTTCTATGTGCTTTGTGCTGTGCAAACTGAGACCAAGTGGTAAATGTGTCCGTTTAGGAGAGTTTTGGATTCAAGAAGCAATGGAATGTCCTTTATATCTTTCGTAATAAGAGTCAGTTTGGATTAAAATGATCTCCATGTAAGCAAAAAAAAAAAATTACCAGCTTTCCCATTTCAAAGCTGGCAGGGCTTCTTACACAGGCCTCTATTCAAACAGTGCAGGGGAAGAGGAATAGGGGACTTTTTTGTTTAATTCAAATGACGTGGTGTGTATTTCTAACTTAAAAAGGCAGAAAATGAACTCTGTCTGAGGCAAAAGATTTAGAAGAAAAAGGAAAGTATGAATGTAGGACGCTGTCTGAACACAAAGGCAAGGCAAATGAACACTTTTAGTCATTGACTGAACATGCATTTTTATGAGTGTTAACAGAAATTTGGTGTGATGATTCCTATAATGACATCCCAGCCAATACAGCTGGTCTACAGGCAGAAAGGAAGGAAGCTGGATTCACAGTGGGATCTATGCAAAGCACTCAAAACATAATTAAAAAACAATTTCATGCATTCTGAGAAGATCTGAGATTGACAACCTGGTATGGTTGCAAACCATGGTTGAAAACAAGGAAATTCCAGTCGAAGAAATGC
The DNA here is from genome assembly GCA_013399175.1 of Odontophorus gujanensis. Lineage (NCBI taxonomy): Eukaryota > Metazoa > Chordata > Aves > Galliformes > Odontophoridae > Odontophorus > Odontophorus gujanensis. The sequence goes on from VXAB01003716.1 coordinate 545,481, forward strand.
AAATTTGTATGTCATCTAAATATAACTATGGAGACAGCTATCCTACCAAAACCAGGATCCAGGAAAGCTCTTAAGAAGCGGTCCATCTACACTAGGACTGTTTTCTCCAAAACCTGGCAAAGTACGGTGTTGGAGAAGAGACTGCAAAGAGGTGAAGGTCACTAAGCACAATTTTGCCAGAAGATGGATACAAGGAAAACATAAATTTAAGATAAAATGATTAATTACGGTGTATTACCAAAGGCTGTGCAACTTCCATTCTTCTCACAAATGAAATATCACCCACTGGTTACAGGAGAAAGTACCAGAATAACTTTCACAGTGCTTCCCTCTCCCTGCAAATGGAACCAAATCAGCTTTCCAGTTTGTCCATTACACTCCAAAAGCTCTCTTCATACTCACAGGACTCACCTACTGCTCTTGCTAGGTGTAAAGGAATCCAGTCACCTCTTCCCTCCCCTAATGGGTGGGATGTGACAATACGCTGTTTATTTTACTTTTTTATTTCATTTATTATTTTTTAACTTTTTTGCTCCACTTACAGTCTTGCCTGCTGCTCGCTCCACCTCTCACTTCACTCAGTAACCCAAATCCAGACCCTGTGCTTGCCTCCTGTTACACCTCTGATGACACCTGACCCAATCTGGCTGCCCTTCCGCCTCCATGCTCCTCTGCACTCCCTTCACAGCATTCCCCTGCTATAACCTCTCATGGCAGCACTCCCATCTTAAAGGCTTCTCTCCTCAGGTTTTCCCTCTTGCCCCTAGCAGTACAAGGTGTGACTGCACTGCTTCTAAACCTACTGCAGACATCAAAGTTATTTTCTCCATCACATCCCAGCCCTGACAGAGACATGCATTTTTTCTGCTGTCACTGTTTCTGAAGGCATGTTTTTGTAACGATGCTTCTTCTTCTCTCATATTGCCTTCCCTTTCTCTTCATCCTCTTCCTCTTCTCTCCCATGCTACTGAATAATCCTGTATCCAAACCCTCTCTCTGCTCCCATACTGCTCTCACCCACAATTCAACTTGTATTTCCTGAGAAATCATGGGTAGTTTCTCATTCTCTTTCCAACCTGAGCCAGCCTTGGAATGGATGCAGGTCACTGAATCACAGCACAGCTGAGGCTGGCAGAGATATCTGGGTCCATCTGGTCCACCCAGAGCAGGGTGCTCAGGCCCACAGCCAGGCAGCTTCTGGAGATCTATGAGGAGAAGACACCGCAGACTCTGGAAAACCTGTGCCGGTGCTTGGTCATCCTCACAGCACAGAAGCACACTCCATTGTTCAGACAAAAGCTTCTGTGTTCCAGTTTGTCCCCATGGCCTCTTGTCCTGGTACTGAAGGACATCACTGGAAGAACCTGGTGCCATACTCTTTGCACCCTCCCTTCAGATATATATGGACACTGATATTGATGAGATCCTTCTGAGCCTCCTCTCCTCCATGCTGAACAGTCCCAAGCTGCTTGTGTGCTGATTACAACAACCCAACCCTAGAGGTAGAGGATTCTTCCCAATTTTGTTTGCATTCTCGCTACAGCTATGACTCAACTTTCCCCTCACCTGGAAGGCCCCTCATCAAGCTGTGCTCTGTCTTTTTCACTCCCCTGTTGAACTCCCCCTCCAACCACGGTCAACCTTCTTTCAGCATCACCCATTGCTACTGGCCTTGTGTAATATAATCTGACATCCACAGGACTTCCAAAGCACCAGCATCTGCTCCCAGCAGTTTGTCCATTTCCACTACCACCAGCTTTGCTGGTTCTCTCTTGATGCTTTGATTCTTTTCCCCTTTTTCCCCGCTTCAAGTTGCACACTGGCACCAACTCAGCTGCAACAACTGTTCCTCCACAACAATTGCCACCACAAGGTTGTTCTCTCCCTTTTCCATTCACTCGTTCCATGCAGCACTTAGCACAGCGGGCATCTGGCCTGTCGGCAAGGCATCGTAAGCACTGCAGTGAACACAAATATAATCACATGGCTGGGGAAGTTGTTCCTGCCATTCATGTGAACAGTTAACTGCTTTTGTTAATTAACTTTTCACTGCCACGGAGTTTTGTAGCAATCTTTATGCTGGCTGAGACGGACCTGCTCCTGCAGGAATGGTTGAATAATAGCACCAGCTGAACATGTTGTAATTATCACAGCCTCAGCACTGGGGAAATATAAGACTTAGGGTGGGTGGAAGCCATTGCCTCTTTCTTTTCCTGTGTGCCCAGGCTTATCACAGGATGTCATTCAAGGTTAAAAAGCTTAGCATCCCTGCTGGTCATGCCTTTCCCCCTGGAGAAGACATGTGATGGATATGATCAAAAAGGGTTGTATTTCAGCTATGCAGTCTGTTCAGGCTTGTCCTTCTTTACTTTACCCATGGTGTCCCAAAACCGACATGTGACCCTACGCACATGAGGGATTAATCACTGGGATTCCATTTTAGTGACACGGAGATCATTGTTGTGGGCTGCCTGTTCACAAGGCTGGAGGCAAGCAAAGAGAACCACAGCTATATCGCTTGCCCCACATCAGAGGGAGGGTGCCTGACTTTGGTTTTGCTACTGTAATGTGTAAATCATTAAGGAATGTTGACTCTAGAAGTGTTTGAGAAGTCCTCACCCTGCAGCTTCCTGTGCCCCTTTCTCTTGCCTGTTAGTGATTTCTTCATGGTGTATTATGTAAACAGGTGAATATATTTTTCTGGTTCCTATACACTACTTTCCATTCCTTTGTTTTCCTTTTGGTTTCTGAAAGGATGCCGCTAGGTATTTCTGCTTGAACGCTACATTTTCTAACATGAACATGTTTGACCCTCTATTTATACATCATTAACAGCCCTTTCTATTCTGTATCTGCATTTGCTGTAAAATTCAGCCAAGATCAAGTAGGGGAAGGCAACAGTTTGGACTTAAAACGGACCAGTGATAACATTAATGCTTAAGTATAACACATAGCAATTCCCATTGATGATTTTGTACTGAGTGTGCACCTGGAAATCCCGTCTTTTCCTCAGTCCTGAGGATGTAAGTGGCCATGTCTCAGTTTACCTACACGTGGGACTGAGGCACTGCATGCTCTGCAGCCAGCTCCGCTGTGATGGTACTGGCAAAGTTCCTGGATTCTGCAGCAATCTGGTATAGGCAAAAGCCAATTCTGCCACTGCTTCTTTAACAAAGGATCTGCTTAATTAAATAAAGATCGGGATTAACAATGAGGACAATACAATTGTATCTGTGTTAAGTCATTAAATATCACTTTCCCTTTACTTAGCAGCCTCATTTTTCAGTGCACCACAATGTTTGGTTTTGAGTTGGGTTTATTTGTTGGTGCGTTGCTTTTTGTTTTGCTTTTTTGTTACATCGGCATTGCCCTCTGTTGTGGCATTTGTGAAAAGGACCCTCCCCCAGGCAAAACCAACAGGATACTTTATAAAAAGGATACTGCTGCTTAAACTATGAGGAAGTGCTTGTAAGACAAACCGGACTAATAATGAGCACTAATGCCTAAGTTTAAACATGAGATCTCTAGGATGCCACTGTTCTTACTTGCTGATGGTTAAATATTATTGTCACCACTAACAGAGTATGTCTGTGTTCTCCTGTCTACACATACTCTGTTGATTTCTTCTTTCTTTCTATATTATCAGAGCTTCACAAACACAAGTGAAAAAAAGATTTTTGTTAAACAGCCACAATGCTACATTTCTATAACATAAAT
>VXAB01003716.1:549299-565883 GCA_013399175.1 Odontophorus gujanensis
TATATATATATAAAACACCCATAGAATTGTGAACTTATTTTTGGCATTCTGAATGCAGTGCACAGTTCCAGATTTGCTGAACATTAGAAATGCAAATAATTTCTATGCAAATTCCTTGGTCCAAGTAACTAAATGGGCCATAGTTTTCCTTTGCCTGGTCTGACCTTTTGACTAAAACTCTGCCAAAATTTTACACATTTTCCTATGGTCTGTTCTCCAGACAATGAGATCCAAGAGCTGCCAGACTTTTCATTAATTGGTTCTTCAGTGGATACTAGAAAAGCAAGAATATAAGCTCGAATGCATTTGTTTACATATCATCTGCTGCCCCTAAACTTCAGGTTCCGCATTTATCCAACAAACAACTTTTCCTCTATTATCTCAACATTACAGCATATCCAGCATTTTTCTTTCCTTTCCTCGGAGGCTTTTGACCCTTTGCTCTCTCTCATGACTGTGTTCCTAACACTGAGGGGAGGACTCCTCTTTCCTTGGGGATGAATGGATGGATTGGGAAAGAAAAGGCGAACTTTGGTCATCACAAAATGTGCATGACGATGGCTCCGTTGTGTGGGGCAGCTCTGGGAAGACAGAAGAGTTTCTGTTGATACTGCACAGGAAGTCAGAGTTAAGGAAAGCAATCGGATGACTGTATTATGAAAATACAGCTGCCCAAAGCTCGCTCGCTCTCTGCCTCGCTTTCCTGGCTAGCTCCCCAGGGTCGCTGCCCTTACCCAGGAAGGAAAGCGGGGTGAGAGCCTCCAGTAGGGCGACTCGTTGCCACTCCTGCGGGGCCACATCCGGTCCCGCAGCTGTCACAGCGCCGTGGCTCCGCGTCCTCTGCTGCCACCTAGTTGCCAGCCGGGGCACTGCCCGGTTAGCACGGCCAGGACAGACAGACGGTCGCCCGCTTTCCGCTCATGAGGACTTATGTGAAGTCAAGGTGGGCAAACGTTTGAACTCGCCCTCAAGCTGGCTCAGTAAGGCCCAAGGCTCAGCAAAACCAGTGTCATGGCTCTGCTGGGTTCATACATCGTGCCAGCTCCTTCTTTCGCCTTCTCTGCTGTCCAGTGGTCATTCTTCTTTCAAATACTACTCTTCCAGGCCTTCCTTCTTACTTGGTTTTCCCCCTTCCTACCCTGACAAAAAAATATGAGGCAGAAGACTCAAGAACCAACAAGGATGCCTTGGGAAGGCTGCAATGAAGACTTTCTCTAGTGGTTCCTGAAGATTGTTTCATGGAATCATAGAATCGTTTGAGTTGGAAGAGACCCTTAAAGGTCATCTACTCCAACTTGCCTGCAGTGAACAGCGACACCTACAATAGATCAGACTGCTCAGAGCCCCACCCAGGCTGACCTTGAGTGTCTCTGGGGATGGGGCTTTCACCACCACTCTGGGCAACCTGTGCCAGTGCCTTACCATCCTTACTGTAAAATCCTTTTTCCTTATATCCAACCTAAATCTTCCCTCTTCTAGTTTGAAACCTCTTGTTCTGTTAAAACAGACCCTGCTAAAGAGTCTGCCCCCATCTAAGAGTTTGTCCCCTTCCTTCAAGCAGTCCCTTCATGAAGCTGCAGAACGAACACTCCAGCTCATTTTTTTTTTTTTTAATTGTTTAATAGCCCATAAAGTAAGCCCATGAGCTCAAGAATGTTCTTTCAGCTGAAAGCATCTGTATTAACATCACAGTGACTTTGCCCCCTGTTGGTATGTCCTTGAGGTAAATACATACATTATTTTTTATTCAGCTTCACGAGTTTGGACAAGCACGGTGCTCAGTCCTCAAAAGTCACCGTAGCTCCAACTCTGCAGCAAGGAAGGTATGTGGGATCAAACAAGGTAAGCTCTGAGCTTGTAACAATTAATTTTTCAGCTTTATTCCAAAGTGACATAAACAACATTAACCCAGGAAAGCCAGTTATCATGTAATAATACCTACAGGGCCTATAAACATTGAATAATTCAGAGTAAACTTTGCATTGACTGCCATGAATTAAAATCTAAAAAAAGAAGGAAAAAAAAGTACAGAATCAAATCAGCTAGCTCAGCCTGAAATGTCTACTCCAGGACTCTGCCTGTATTTAAGTCATACTATTCCCAGCCTATGTTCCCATCTCCAAAGAGAAGTAGCCATCTGCTCCAATTCACAGGGTGAAGTCCAGCACAGACTTAGCTGTACAGTCCCATGCAGGACTCAGGTTTCCTCTGTGATGTGCATGTGTCTCCTTCATACACACCAGTCTGGTCCAAAGAATACTGGAGCCCTGATTGACCTTTCAGTATTAATTACAGTATACTCTAGAAAGCACCAGGAGAGAGGTTTTCAAAGCTGCTGGAAGACATAGATAGGTATCTAGTGGGATTTTCAAATGTGACTAAACAGGCCAATTGGCTGACTCCCATTGCTTTTGTGAAATCAAGAAGTTTCCATGAACATCTTAAATAATTGAGAGTTTTGTGACATCAGTCCCTGCTTGCAGATGAGGGCTTCCCAGGTCATCTCATGAGCAGAGATTTTTACCTCTGCAACAGCAGTTAGAAAAAGACTTGCAAGAATTGCAACCTTTACTGAAGTCAAGAAATTGTTTGCATGTGCATTTACGGCTGTCCTCATCAGATTTCCATTTACTTTATATCTTGAGTTAAAAGAAACAAAATGAGTATTCCATAATCTCAGCCTGCTGTGGAAATCACTGTTCACCTCCGAACTAATCAGTGGCATGAGAAAAGTAGTTGGGGAAGTCACATAGGTCTTACTCAGTGCTCTATGCTCTGAAAAAAGGAGCACAGCATATATCTACTGCCCACCACGTTTTCACGGGGCTGGGCAGTCAGATTTGAGCTTTGATTCACTTTGACCACGCGGCCAAAATGACCCTCACCAATCTGTCCCAAAAACATCTGCCTTTCTGCTTCAAGCTCGTGCTGCACCCCAAATCAGGTGCACATACGCATTAGCAGTGACACTCATTCTGGTCTTTCAGACCAAACCCCCACCTCTGAGAGCATTTGTATTCATGCCAGAAAAGGAGGCACCACCCCAGCAGGGAGGCTGATACGAAGTCCAAATTTACAATCCTGTCACCAGACTAAATCAAATGGTATGTGGTCCATAACACTGTCAGGAAGGTAGGGTATGCCATTCTGCATCTCATTAAGGGTGATATATTCAGTCAACCCACATTATAGTGCTGCTTTAGGACTAAAATGAAAGACTATTGGCAAACGCAATAATCTCCCCTTGCAAATGACAAAGAGGATGTGCAAATACAGGCAGAACACAAAAACCTACCAATGCTAAAGACACTGGGATGAGGACCAGGATGCTCTGCCTGTACACTCTGCCTTTTGTTGCCTATTTGTTGCCTGTGCTTAGGAATAGAGCTGTAGGGGACGGGATATTTAGGAACTGTCACCACACGAGTGACATATGGGTACTGCCTGGATCACGGCATCTTTATGATGGTGTGACTTCTAATCCAGACATATGCAGATTAGCAGCGGGCTCACTCATGCTGAAAGCATTCAGGACTCCCTTTTAAGCACCGATCCCTTTCTGAGTGGCAGTGATGTGACTGTCAGCTACTGTTCCCTGATGTCTCTCTCACATGACTGCTGCCTGCCGTGACACACCGTGCTCGGACCGCTATCCAATTTCCACCCAGCATACCACTGCAATGGACAGTAAGGGGGGGTTTCTGTTACTGGCTGAGTGCCACAGTGTACTTGGAGACATTTGCTGCTTGCATGTGAGTTTTGGAATCCCCTCTTACAATCAGGAGGTCTATGGAAAAAGAAATCCCTAGCACAGCATGAACATAATACTGGCTCAGAGTGATGCCAAGAGCATTAATCTTGTCAGCCTTAAGGCCGTGTGCTTACAGACTCCAAATGTGTCCCAGTTCACTCAGCACATTTCTCTCCGCCTTCTGCATGATTTTTTGATAATTCAAACTTCACATGATAGCATGCTGCACTGTGATTGAGTTATGAAATGGAGGCTTGATGTCTGCAGAAAAATCCTGGTGATTTTTTTTTAATATCACTCAGAGGAGAATGGAGAAGATACTGTTGTGAACTCCAAACCTGATGGAACAGCAGCTTCCAAAACTTGGGGATGAGTCGCCTTTATCTTAGTTAAACGATGCTCCTGTTTAAATGAAAATCTTTCAGTTCAGTTCCCATTGATAGATCATGGACTTCTGTCTGTAACTCTCACAAGCAATAGAGCCAGGAGCTCCACTTGCTTAATTCAAGCCAAGACTCCCTTGAAATGCTTGTAACAGGTGACTAAATGCTACACTGAGAGGCACATCAGAAGTGCTTTTGACAGACACAACATTTTTTTGCTTTGTCTTCTCTACCAAGTGTTGACTAGGTTTCTAATTTAAAGAGATGTTCACAAAAAGGAAGAAAAATAAGCTGTTCTGCTGTAAGCCCCCCTCCTCTGTCATTCTCCTCACAACTGCTCGATTTTCAGTTTTTGGTGAGGATCCAAAAACTGAATGAGGATGTTGAATGAAAGAATGATGAGCTTCTCCTGCCCAGGGAAAGGGTATTCTTTCCATTGACTCCAAAGCTCCTCAAAGGCGCACCATCTCCCACTCAGAAAAGCAGGGAAATTTCTTCTCTTTTTTTTGGCATTACAAAGTAAGCGTGTGCCTCAGGTGTTCCCGAAAGCAGACAACCCTGTCCACCAGACACTCCCACAGCCAGCACAAGATGCTACATTAGCCATTTGTACCTGTAAGAGGACAGGACTATTACCAAGCCTTCCTACAGGAGAGTGAGGAAAAAGGAAAGCAGAGATTTTTCCCAAAAACACTGATCCAATTTTCTTCCTTCTGCCATTTCCTACTCAACATTTTTGTTTACCCTCTTTTTGTATCATTTACAGCATGTGAACGGGAAAGTGTCACTTGCCACTGAGCATAATTTAGGCTCATATTACTGCAGAGAAGGGGATTTGTGCTGATGCTATTTGTGTATATTAAAAAGGACCACTAGGAACTAAAGCCATGTTTCGTGTCATTCCATTTGGGTGCAGCAGAACGACCACAGTTGTCACAGCTCATGAAGATACAGCAAATTTATGGGACCTAGGGAATGTTAACAAGAAGAGCAATGTGATCATAAAGAGATGGGTGGAAATCCAGACGAATATATATATTTTTTTTCATACAAAAAGATCTCCTTTCTGTACAACTTCCAAAATAACCGTATTGTAAAATACGTTCAATCACATGGTTTATAAATGCTGTGGGAAAAACATCATTTTCCCTAAAGGTCATTCTCTTACGGATGATGGAGAGGAAGCTTCAGGTTTCTCACTTTCTTCTGTATTACAGAGTGGGGACCAGCATCAGGATCAGCTGAGTGTGGGTCACAGGAGCGGAGGCAGTGAGGTTCACCACAGAGCAGCCAGAAAGTACACAGGACCACAGAGTAACTGCATTTGGGAGGCACAGAATGAAACACAACAAAACACTGCAGAAGTGCATGTGTGGGGTGTGCAGCATCAAATGGAGAACTCGGGAGAATTTTGTGAGTTCCCAGCTAACCACTACCCCAGCTTAAAAGGCATAGTTTAACGTGACACTGATTCATGATCAGCTTTCTCAGATAAACACAGCATACCCAGAAACCAGAAACCACTCAAATTTAGCAGCAAATTGACCGCTTAATGCTTTAACCTACAAGGAAATAGAAGTCCTGATACGGTTGGTAAACATAATCTTGGATTTTACATTATTTCAGATTTCTTTTTCTTCTTTAGGAGCTGTAAATTAACCTTGTCAAGTAAAGTTTCTGTTTTTGTGGGGCTCTCTCCAGATCAAAGCGGGGAGCTGAAGGCAAGTGTGTGCTCTCAATGCCTGTGCCGGGCAGCTGCGGGTATCAGAGCTGCTCCTCATTCCCCCTTGTGCAGCTGGGTATCTCTGACAGCATTCTGCTTGCTCCGCTCATGTTTCCTTTTTACAGGGGAGAAGCTTTCATTAGAAAGCTGGAACAAATTGCACCTTTGGTTAAACCATAATGTATGCTAACGGTTGTTTCCTCTTTCCCTGTATCTGACATCAGAGCCATTCCGCTTGAGGAAGTCACAATTACAGCGATTGTTTTTAACCACTGCTCCCTTCTATTTTAGGCTGGGTAAGAATTATACCATCCCTTCATACTCTGCTTTTGGCTAAATAAACTTGTATCTGTAACCTGTGCATACAGGAGCGTTGTTTGAGGAGAACGGAGTACAACAAGATATTTTTGCACAGAACAAAGAAGCAGAGAAGGAAAGTGTGGGTCTTTTTTTTATTTTGTATTGATTTTAAATGCTTTAACAACAACAGCACTTTGATTGATGCGAAGTCACAATGAAGCCACAATAGTCTGGGTGGTGGGATGAATGCTCCTTTGACCTTTAGAGATAGTTGGCCTCATTCCCCCACCGCTGTGCACCTAGGGTCGTAATTTATACCTGTGGCAAAGTGGTTACCAAATCAGCATGGTAGCGTTTTACAGTGACTTGTGCGAAGCACAACACAAGGAAGCAGGCAGGGGGAAATCAGGCCCAGAGCCTTCTCCCACAAGGCATCAAAGAGAGGATCTTTTATAATTTACTACAATACTGCTTAAGTACCAACCGAAAACGAGGCCCTGCCAGGCACCCTACAAACACAGAACAGAGGGCAGCCGCTTGACACAGCCTGAGGACGTGTCCGCAGGGGGAACTTAGTGCTCATTAAATGGAGGTGTGGGCATGGCAAGCAGCCCTTTGTGCTAGGCCCTTTGCCCCACACAGTGTGCTGGCAGGAGGGGCCGGGGCATTTTGTGAGCTCCCAGCTTCACCAGCTGTGCAGTGAGCTGCCTGCGCTGCGTTAACCTGCATGGCCACACAGCAGCCAAGCAGAAGGAAGGGACCAGCACTCCTCCTAAATCTACCCAGTCTCCCATGCAGGTTGGCCCTGCTCTGATAAGCCTCTTCAATCCTTTGCAAGTTGCAAAAGTGCTTCTGTTGCTCCTAAGACTGATTCAGAGTGGCACAAAGTAGAGGAACCTGTCTGCATCCACTGTGCAAGTGGCCTGCAGCCCTCCTCAGGCACAGGTTGGAGGGTTGGTTGAACTAGATGACATCCAGGGGTCCCTTCCAACCCCCACCATTCTGTGATTCTGTGAAGTCAAGTGGTCCAGTGTCATCCCACAACCTCCTCATGAGACCCTACAAGGGCCTGCCTTACTGCACTGTAAGACCACCTGAAAGCAGCTCTGGCTGATCACAGTACAGGCACACCAGGACTGGGGAGGGGGATCTCATTCTATCATCTTTTGCCACCAAGAGACAAACTGTTCCTTTTCTGAAAGGAGAGGGGAGGCTTGAAGAGAAATAAGGGAAGTCTTATGCAGCAGGTGTTTTGAACACATGAGCTCCTCAGTTCTTACAGGGAGCTGGCTTTTCGGCAGAGTCAGGACAGGATTGCAAAGATATCCCATGAAATATGCCTGCACTAAATACTGTGATCACACAGTCCCAGGCCTTAGGAACAACACCAGTTCCAGGCAGAAAGAACACAATCTTCAATTTCTTCCAGGGGTCAAGGACACTTCCCAGGACTATCATTCCCTCTCCTTTAAATGTGAGCATTTAAAGTAACTGAAACATGGTGGTTTCTGACCCTAAGGTAGCAGCCCAAATGAGTTTCCTAGGGCAGGGCAATTTGATCTGCAAGCATAGGAGATTGCCTGGCTTTCCCCTTTTTGAGAAGAATAAAGGAATTCAGAGAGCAAGGTCTGACCAGGGCCAATGGAATGAATACACAACGTCATCCCTTTTCTATCTTTTTTTTAAAGTATCCCTGCAATTCCTCTGTCTACATTTAACATACTAATTTTGAAAGTACCTCAGAGGAACCTGGAGGTGGCTTATTACACCAGCAGTGCTGTGAGAAGCAAGCTTGCAGGAAACTTTCTGTGCACAGCATCACCCCCAGATACCAGAAGCTCCAGGACTGGAACACGAATGCCTGCACTTTATGCATGCTCTTGCAAAAGGCAGCATGGGTTAAAATGCCCAACACATTATTGAGTACAAACATACCTGCAGAAGCACAGAAAATACAGCAGGCAATGGATATGCTGGGGAAACCAGCATCAACAGTACATCCAGCTCCAACACATGTGGTGAAAATAACCTTAATGCAGTTGAAAAAAACATCATTCTCTGACTTAAACAGTGTTTAATATGACTGTATTCCACTCCTCCATCCTGCCAGGATTAATGTCTCACAGAGTTCCCCAAGACTCACATCTACAACCGCCTATCTGACCCTCACAAGTTGCCTGCTCCGAGGCCAACAAAACTTCCTTTGGGTCACAGTGCCTCAGTGTCATGGCAGCTGGTTGAAGGTCAGACTTGGTAAAAAAAGAGATGGTGGGGACAGCAGGATGCTAACATCTACTTTCACATGCTCTCTCTGCTCTGAAAGGCCTTCTTGCTTTTACCAGTGCTCAAGGGAGAAGGGCTGTTCATTGAGCTCCTGTTGCAGATTGGATGAAACCTATGATGCATCCCGAGCGTAACTCAGTGCAGAGTTTGTCCTGTGTGGTCCTTAGGAGAGCATGAGTCAGCAAGCTAACCACTAGAAAGCAGAAACATATTAGCTGCAAGCTTTCAAACAGAAACAGTAAATTAACAAAGCTACCTTCACTTTTCAAAAGCTCTTTTTTCAAAGCAAGTGTTCTCTGCTATCCTTTGCAATCTCTTTCAAGATCCTCCATCTTCTGCTGAAGAATGGAGCAGAAAGCACCTCAGGCTGCAAAGACCAGCTTCAACAGGAAGAAAGGAAGAGCAGAAAGATTTTGTCTGGGAGCCATAGCGTCAACTAGCTACTTCAGGCAGGGATAGCTTCAGGACAGATCATCCTGTCTTGCAAGTTTTCAATATCTCTGCGGACAGAGACTACAGCACTTTGGAGAAACCTGCTCCAGCATCTGACCTGCCTCCTGGTGAAGAATTTTCATCCTACTACCCAGTGAGAACTTGTCTACTGCATATTATGACCACTGGGTTTTGTCCTTTCACTGAGAAATTCTGAGAGCTCTGCCTTGTCTACAGCCCTCCCCAGACAGCTGAGGACAGCAGTGTCATCTCCCCTGATGCTCCTTTCTTCTGGCTCAAGTATACTCTGATCTCTCAGCTCACCCTCCCATGTTACGCACTCCAGCCACCTTCACAGGAGCATTTTATTAAAAATGAATACCATTATTTCAGAGGTCAAAAACAGAGACCTCAGGATGTCACCCTGTGTATTTTAATGATAAAATGGTGACATTTTAAAATCATTCGAGAATTTTTCCTCATTCTATGTAGGATGAATGCTGCTATAAATTACATGATAAGTTAGAAATCATATTGAGTTGTGTCTCATTACATGTTTCATAAAATACTGCAACAAATCACATCATAGCAGGTGACCATCCCACTCTGCTAAGTATTAAGCCTGTCACTTGGGCAGCTGAGCTACAGATAAAGTCTGCAGATTGATTAGACCCAACTGGCACCTGCAGAATTAACACCTGTAATTTTGGTCAGCTAGCTAAACTAATTGAACTGAGAAACACAAAGCTATCAGATTTCACTCCTTCTCTTTTCACACATAACTCTTGACGTCGTTTGCAAGCGGTTGTGAAGAACTGCATATTTGATTTAGTTTGAAATCTGATCATTTTTGCAGGTGACTGCAGCTTTTTTATGCAAACATGGGGATATCTCTTTATTCTTGCTGCAAAACAGAGTGGTTTTGTTTTATTTTTTCCTTTAGGGAATCGCCATTGTATATTCAATGTCAAGCAGCTTGAATAGATAGATTTAATTTTTGCTACAGCCCTGGTTACAGTAACAATCCTTACATCTCTTGTAATTATCATCCAGCATTTCACTCACAACTGCACAACAGCTTCTCTCTCTGTATATTTAATCATCCTCTGATAACCTCCAGCTCACCTAACGGCTGCTGGTTCATTAGCAAACAAATAATCACCCAAGTGCCAGATACAGGCAGCTGCACTGCGCGTGTGTCACTCACCACTCACCTGCAGAGCGCAGCAAATGCCAGATGCCTGCCCTGGAATAAGCTCAGCAGAAACTGCTGGACACCAAGAACAGTGCATACAGGTGTGTGCGTGTGTGTACACGTGTGTGTGCTGAGAAATAAGAGTGAGGGAAAGGAAACAGTTTTATCTGCTCCACTCTCAAGGCTCATTTATTCCTTCACACTTCCTCAGTGTCACGACTACTATACCTTCTGCTAGAGAGAAGAGTTTGGTGCAACCCCAGGGAGTCAAAAAATGAGTTAATTGCTCAGCCTGTGCAGTAAGAGCAGACTTTGTGAGTGATCCTCACTAACATGGTGTGTGTGTGTCTCATTAGTTTTACTGTTTCTAAATATTATAAAATGGGAAGCAGTTACAACTAATACAATGTCTGGCAAAATCTACTGATTCAGCCCAAATATTACATTTGATTCACAGTGACTGTGCAGTTCAACAAAAGGTGGGCCTGTAATAATCGTCGGCATTGCTCACACAAATACATCAATATTTTGATATTCTACAAATCCCCTTGTAAAGAAGCTAGAGATTCAATGCCAAATTCAGCATATATGTGCCAGAGAGCATGCCTGAAAAATCTCATTTTAATTATGTGATTTTTTTTCTTGAAAATATACATTCATGTGTTTGGTTATTATTCCAGAAAGGCAAAGCTTGCTCAAATCCATTGACTCCCTTAAGGTTGGATCTGATTTTACTGTTTGACTTATCTTGACAAAAATGGCATCAACGTTTTAGTGGAACCTTACATTATATCTGAACAGAAGCAGTGCAAAAATAAAACAAAAGAGGCCAAACACTAGAGAGTAAAGATTTTCTGGGCACCTTGCAAATTGGATGGCGATGGAGGTAAATTACCCCTCTTTAACTGACTTTAAGCAAAACTCAAACCTGTGCCTGGTATAGATGCACCTTAACACCTCATTAACATCTTCATTTGTTTTTAGCATTGAAGGCTAATGAGGAAGAGGAAGGTCCTCTGTTTTCATTATATTCATCCCTTCTGTCTTCACAAGCTTTTAAATTCCCATCCACTTGTTGAGGAAATAATCGTCCTTCAGAGCAACACATTGTTTTCAGTGTTTGCCAGAGAAGAACACAGACTCCTTCAAACATCTTCTTTTCAGCTGAAATTGCTCAGCAAACTATGGAACTTATAGGTCTATATGAGAAAATGCAAGAACTCTATGCAAAGGACACACAAATATCTCCCTGGTAGGATAAAATCACTGTGCCACCAGCAATCTCTGCTTATGCAGACAAAACTTGACAGCAAATAGCAATGAGCCTTCAAATACTAATACTAGAAGATGTCCTAAACTGCTTGGTCTACATGATAAATAATTGCTGCATGGTCTATATCTACACTATTGGATCAAAACTTTTGGTTTCACATCTACTCCATCCATCCATTAGTACTTAATATTTACATATAGAGGATCAACCATAATCACATTTGCCATAGGTGAGCTGTTACTACATCAAGAGGGTGTTAATTGACAGGAAAAACTGAACTAAAAACCTACTTAGCTCTGTGTGTTAATATGCAGGGCATAAGAATGAGCATGAACAGTATCGTGCTTAGCTGTGTATTGTTGAAGCGTGACTCTGTGAGGATATGTGCCTATACACTACTAGCCTTATCAAAGGACAGAAGGGAAAGTAGGCAACACACCCCAGCTGTGTTGGTGGCTCCTCAGTGCCCTCAGGCACCTTCAGAGAGAGGGCTTCTGTTACTATATGAGCCGTTAAATCTCAGAAAACTAACCCAACACTCTCCTTTACAGAATGGCATTACGTGGAAGTAGAGTTATCTCCAGTGGAACAGAATAGATAGGGGAACATGCCAAGCCACGCATTTCACCATTTATACCTCATGAATTGGTACAAGTAGGGGATTGAACATTCTTCTTCCAAGCAAACCAGAGTGAAGTCAGTGCCTTAAGGCCTCAAACGCTGGCATTCAGCTGCTAGATCACAGGGTGATTTGCTGCCTTTCCAACTTGTATCATCTGCATCTATGTGATGACTACAGATTCCCTTCCAAAATGTTGATAAAGGTATCGAGCACGGCTGAACCAAGAATAGCTCCTTATGCAACATCAGTTCAAAGTTTACAGTACTCCTCTGCCTGCTCTTCTAAAATAGAGATTTACAATATGCAGTGTGCAAAACCCACTGATGGCATGAAAGCAACATCAAAGGAGCAGCCAAACACAAAAATCTGTCCTGCTGCTTTCTGGAGGCAGTGAGAGACTGCTTGAATAGGTAAGAACTTGCAGTCAATCATACTTGGACTCCATCTCACAAAGTGAAGGAAGTTTCTACTGTGTAACTGTTGTCTACCAGCTTCTTTTCCTTCCACCACTTAGAATCCTACAAGGACATACAAGACAGAAACTCAGAGGACAGCTCATTTTCCTCCTAATACAACACCACAGTTAACTTCTAGTTTTAATTATAGCAATACATGTTCTATATCTGAGTGACGGAAGACTGTAGAGTCACACTGTTGATGGAAAGTAACAGAAAGCAGTATCACAGTAAGACCAAAATACGCAGATGAAAAGGCTGAATGTGGTAGTGAAATCTCCAGTCATTAACAGAAACTAATTCATGAGAGCAATAATTCAGCCAACACTCAATCAAAAGTAGGTGAAACTGGAGAACTTGAACACAAAAAGATCAAGGAGGACAGAATCAATTGGCACATCCCAGAGAAGTAGGCATTCAAATATCAATCAGCATATATCAAAACAAAAAACAAGGGAAATAATAATGTAGCAATGACATAAAGGAAAGGAAACCACCAAAGATAACTGAAAATAAATAGATAATAAGATCCATAATCCTAACAAAGTTCTAAGTCAGTCCCAGAAAACTGTACACAACCTCTGGAAGCTGAATGCAATAAAAAAGTATTTTTTATTAACAAAGATGTGCCAGGGAAAGTGGGACAGGTGGAAAGATAGACAACAAGTGAAAAGTTCTTTTCCAGTGTTACATTCACTTAACCACTGCATCAACATCTTCCTCTCTCACACCCACACACCTCCTCCATTTCTTTCCCTCCTTCACCTTACTGGATCCTGTTGCTCATCAGCTGTCTGGGGTCTACAGTCTTTTTTTCCTTTTACATACTAATAAAAGCCCACTGATACTGGTAGGATTTCTAGTTGTGTGGCTACGTATCAATGTATGTATAAAGATCTAATTAAAGGCAAAATCCAGCCAATTCTAAAATACATTTGAGCAATCTCTGCATCTCAAAGCGTTGCTACGGTATTAACAGCTGAAAGGCACAAATCTTTGAGTCTCTTGGAGGGGATGTCTTGGTGGGTGATATGGGTTGAATATTTTTGCTACTGTCAGAAAATGCTAGTTAGTGAAATGTAAACTTCTGGGGAAAATAAGGCAATATCAACAAGGAGAGATACAAATTTTGTTCAAATGAAAGAAAGGAACCCCAGGATAGTCAGTAATTTGCTTGTGAGGCAAATTCATGCAGCAAGTGAGAGAATCAGATGCCAGTCCCAACTCTGCCTGATTCACAACAAGACTATGAAGAAAACCTTGTCAGTCTTTCTGTGGTTCAGTGATTATTAGTACAAGACAGAACAGACGCAACAGGAAAGCTTGAGAAAGTCCCACACATACTCCCTTGCAAAAGGTATTGTCTGGAGAGTAAGGAGGCCACAACCTAGTTTCAGTAGAGCAGGCACTTGCAATAGCACTGAACTGTCTCAGGTCTATGTCAAAATGTAGAGAGAAGATTTATAAAGTTGCAGAGTTTGATGGGCTATTCTGCACCTATCTCCGTGCTCTTTCATGCCCACAGCCTGAAATATTGACTTCTAGAGTCTTCACTACACATTGCTCACCTCAGAGAGCTCAGAAGAAGCAATGCTGGCTGAAGCAAGTTGGTTTCTGCTTAAAAATCGAGGGATTCTCTAAGTAGCTAATTTCCATTAGCTACTTTTCAACCTCTGTCACCTCACAAAATTCTTCAAGCTTTTGCAGGTGTTGTATACATCCAATTTTTTTTCCAGGATGCAGGGAGAGAAGTGTACTATAGTAGTGTACTGCTTTCACTACTTTAGTTTGCATCTCTTGCTTGTCTTTCTTTTCATTTTTGTGAGCAACAGGAACTGTGCAACCCCCAGTGCAATGGAAATTGAAGCAGGATAAATGAGAAGGCCTCCAACTAAACTTTCACATGAGTTATGATCATTACAATTTTATGATCTAGGATAAGTTTTTAAAACAAGTAACAGCAAAAACAAAACCCCATAGAGGCATCCAAGACTGAAAATCAAGAGAAAGATTCAGGAGTCACGACTCAGGCACTAAATGATTTTACAGACTCATGGCAGAGAAAAATTCAGCTGAAGTGACTTCAGACTTCCTAAAGAAGTATAAGAAGAACCTATGGACAGACAAGACACAGACTGATAATGGAAAACAGAAACAGCTCCTTACTGAGGGGCTACCAGAAACAGGAGGAACGATGTTTGAGGAAACATTTTCCAGAGGCAGAAAAACTTGACCCTTCTTTGGTTAGGACTGATGTAAAAGAAAAAAGCAATACTAATAAAAAACAAAAAACAAAAACAAAAACAACTCTAGAGATTTTTGCTTTTATCCTTCCTCATCTTGATCACACTTGTTTTAGCATCTGTGCAGTCACACAGGTTTCTGCTACTACTTGCAGGCAATGTTTATTAAAGAATCATAGAAATGTTGCTTGAAAGAGAACTGTAGAGATTATGTAGTACATCCTTCTGTTTGATACAGCTCAGCTGTAGGTTTGTCTTAGATAACTTTTGAAAATTTCCCAGGATGGAGACTTCACAGCCTCTTGAAATAACATGTTCAAAGGTCACATTACGCCACTTTATGGGTTTTCCTAACCACCCAACCTGAACCTCCCAACTGCAGTTCCTGCTTTGTCATATTGTCTGCTGCTACACAGAAGAGTTTGGTTCCACTGCTTTTGTTTCCTCTTCCAGTCACTGTAGGCTGTTGCTAAAATCACCCTATAGCCTCCACTTCACCAGAAGAAACCAGCCCAGCTACCTCAACCTCTGATGTGCTGTTGGTCTTTCACTATCTTGGCAGCCCCCTGTCATACTCTTCCAGTCTCTTTACAGCCTCCTTTGAACTGGGAAAGAGGGAAAGTATGGGATGCATGATTCTGTGTTTGACCTTATCAGTGTCAAGTAAACACTGATTAGAACAACAACTTTGCTTCAGCTGCTGGCCATGCTTCTTCAAACGTACTGTGTGGTCTACTTTACTCTGACTTTTGGCTCAACCATACATGGTTCAGACAGCCTACTATAGCCCCTAAGTTCTCTGTAGATGGGCTGCAGCATAACCAGTTACCACTTTGTACTAATGCTGGGGTCATCTTCCCCCAGCTGCAGAACCTTGCATTTCTTCTTGATTAGTATCGTGAAATTTTTCTTGGTCCAATCTTCAAATACCTGCAGACTCCTCTGGAATAAAGCTCTATCATTCTGTGTGTCAATCACTCTTCCCCATTTAGCACTGTCTGCAAATTCGGAAACAGTTCCATCTGCCTCCTCATAGAGGCCATGGTCTTCTTATCTTCGCTATGTTTGAAAATAAATTTCAAGATGTTCTTTTTTCAGCAAAGGAGGTAATACTAAGGGGTGTATTATGATCCTTCTCACTGCCTTTTGAAAGTCAGGCCTTTTAGAATCTAGTTTTTTCCCAGTCTACATGAACATCTGCATATCATCCTGACTTTCACTGATGATAGACAGAAGCTTCACAGTCACATCAGGTACCTCTTCCAGTACCAAAAGATGAATCTCATCAAGTTCTGTGGATCTACGTACAACCAGTGGTAGTAGTCCCTAACTCATCACTCTTTCATTGTAGGCTATCATCCACAACAAATCATGATAGTACTTACAGAGTTGGAAGTATGCTTTATCTAGGAAAACTGACCAAAAAAAATATATATATACACTGGGGACACTGTTTTGCACTGTTAAAACAACAGTATTGTTCTCCCCCATTCACTAGTGGTCCCACACTCTTTTAACTTATTTTTTGTAGAATTCCTTCTTGTTAACTGTAAAGCACTGTCCTCGTATTAGCTCCAACTGGGCTTTGATCTTTCTCATTTTTGTTAAGAAGTGCTTTATGTATGTCTTAGAAGGCCTCCCACCAGAAGTCTGCATCATGTGTAAGAGATCCCACATTATCACTCTGTCTTCACTCTTTTCCTACTTTATGTCTTCCTATCATCCTCTTAACTACTATTTCAGCTTGTTAAGGCTGAGCACCACATGGATCCCTACCCTAACTAGCATTAGAGTAACAATCATCTTTAAAAAAAGTGTAACAATAAAACAGGGGTCAATGTCAGGAATGGGGGGCAGAAAAAGAAAAGAAACAGATTCCCAGTCCTCATAATTTGCAATTCATCAAACTAAAAAAAAAAAAAAA
>VXAB01003716.1:565890-738262 GCA_013399175.1 Odontophorus gujanensis
AAAAAAAAAAAAAAAAAAAAACACTTGAAACCTCTCAAGATGATTGAGCACCATTTACACATGTAAGCAAAACTCTGTAATCTGGTTACGGTCACTTATCATTGTTAGGAAGAGGAAAAACAGTTAATTTGAACCTGTTCAACTGAATGGGAAATAAACCTGTAGGTGATTGAGTGAATAGACCGTAATTATAACACTTTTACTTGAGAATTTGTAGCAAAATTATGCACAATAATTATACCACTGTTTCACTAAAGTTAAAATTAATTTTAAAAAATACACCAATTACATTCTACAATTATTTCTGTGAGACTTCAGAGGACAAAACCGGATAAAAAAAGTTTCTGTGCTAATCTTCTAACAGAATAACATAGTAGTTATTGATGAATAGCAATTAATGCCCCCTAGAGAATATTCAAAGGAATTAGCAGCTCAGTGGTCTCTGCAGTGAGTCTAAAAACAGATGCAGGATACTGAATTCTCCCGATCCCTTATCTGAGAGCCACATGCCAGGTGTGTTTCTGAAGCTTTAAAAAGCTGCAGCCTATCAGCATGCCCTGTGGAAGGCCTGCAGCGTTCACCAAGTGACAGATCCTCCTGAATCCATCCTCCCATTCTCACCTCACCTTTCACTCCAAGCATTACCTGGTCACAGAATCACAGGATCATAGGGGTTGGGAGGAACCTCTGGAGATGATTTAGTCCAACCCTTCTCTGCTAAAGCAGGCTCCTTAGCGTAGAGCTGAGCCCTTTTACTGCTTCCCAAAACTTAGTGGAGGTGTCTCTTTCTTGCTACACTGCGGGCCTTAGGTAGATGCATAAGATAGGTAGATACAAAAGCCAGGTGGATTACATCACAAATTAAATCGCTGTGGGTGCCTTCACATGACATACCACCATGCAGAGGCAGCAGCAGGCTGCACTCCCTGGTTTCTGGAGAGCCTCACTGACAGTGCCTTTCACCAGCTTGGGAGGAAAGCAGGGCCAGAAGTAGCCTGTCGTGACAAAGTGCCTGAATTACAGGATGGTGAATGTGACTCCTGGCTTGCATCTTGCATCAACTGGTACCTGCTCACACCAGGAGCCAAGGCTACTTGTCCAGCTGGCTGCTGCACTGAGTTCAGGAGGTGAGCTGAACCACCACCTCCCAGGTCGTTGTAATTGTGAAGGGCATTTCTCAGACCCAATAAGCAGTAAAATGATACGAAGATTTTAATTCACCAGTGACAACTCTCAGTGGTAAGTATGGCTTAGATTATATGCCAAGTTGCAATTGGTATCCCCACTGTGAAATGTCTGTTAAAACACAGCTCTTTGAAGAGCAAAATTAACACAAAACTGGTGATTTAATTCACTGTCACCCCCACCGTTGACTCCCATCTGTCTGTCTCAAGTGCTCATCCTTCCCTGTGTTGCCTAAAAGCAGTATCTCCTTCACCTCACTTTTTCTTAATCTTCATCAGGAGGGAGGGATAATAATGATGGACATAATTCTGGTAGGGTGTAGCTTCTGTGTAGAGCTCTTCTTTACTGCTTTTGCTAAGATAAACAGTGCTGTCCCAGATGGGGAACCAGAGGTCCCAAAAGGTAGTTCATTGAGGTGGCAAACAACAGAGCCAGATGCCAGATAGATCACCCTGCCACCACCCAGCACTCTAGCTAGAAGGTGGTTTATTTTCTAATATCCTCTGTGATCACAACCAACATGATTCACATTTCCCACACTGTCACTGATTCCTCACCTGTGTGATGCTGATAGACAGAGGTCTTAAAGAGAATTTTAGACACCAGCTCCAGCAGCCCTAGTTACTCACCAAGAGACAGATTCAGACACACCTCAGTAGTTAAACATTGCCTCAAGCTTCTTAAATGCAGGGTATAGTGAAACAACCTTTCGCCTTCTGAAAGTGCAGCACAACCACAGCACGCTTAGTTCTGAAGCATTTCAGACCTTGAAAGTGATTTTTATTTATTTGGTTGGCTTTGTTTTTTCCTCAGACCTTAAGGAGAGATTCTTGCTGGCAAGTACATGCAAACGCAGGAAAGCAACAGACAGTGCCAACCTGACTCTCAGAGGGACTAGATCTCTGAAATAGTATTTCCATCTCCTTTGAGGCTACAGCCTGTGGTTTCATCTGAGGTACCTGTGTGGCAAACTATTCAAATGAGCCCACGGAGAGTCTTTCAGGTTGAAAGATATGTGAAGGAAAGAGGAATTTCCAGCGGAAAATGTGATTGAATGGAGAAATGTTCACTTGGACAATCTTTTACTGAAGCACGGCAAATGACTAGAAGTATCTGCCAGTCTTTTTTTTCCATACAGTGAGGCACTGTCTCTTTACTGCTTACATCAATTAGAACTCATACTGTAATTACCAGGCACATCAAAGCATCATGCCTCTCTTCAGAAAGGTTCAGACGCCTGCCCACTCACATTGTGGTCTGCAAGTAACTATGAATCCCCCAGTACTTAGCAATGTGTTTCACACCTTAGCTCTGGGCTCTGAGTGATGCTTTTAGGCTCTTCTAGCTCTGACAATTACAGACTCAATTCCTTGGGAACCCTCAGGCTTCGTCAAACATTCTCTGTTTTAACAATTTCACATTAACAAGAACTACTTTTAGAATGAAATGCTCACAATTCAGTATATAAGTAAGAAAAAAACCCTCATCTATTAACTGAATATTTGAGAACTGTGGTAGTAGGGTAATGGGATGGCATATGTACATTCACAGTTATGGATTTCAAAATCCAATGGTCTCAAAATTTGGCTGTGGAGTTTTCATTGTCTCAGAGAAACAGTATGTGGATATGTACTCATCAGAATCACAAAAATCTTGTTATGCATCAAGCTCCTTTCCAGGTATTAATTATATCGATCGAAGAATTGCCAACATGCCTGGCTTTGTTTATGTATTTATTTTGAAATCTGGAATTATCTGTAAAGCTAGCGCTTAAAGGAAATGTCGCAGGAGACAGGGTCAACTTGAAAAGGGCAAATGGAAAGGAAATGTTATGGGTTTGGTTTTTTTGTTGTTGTTTTGGTTTTTTGTTGGTTTTTTTTTTGTTGTTGTTTTTTCCAGACAAGTGTCATAGTTAGCTCCCTTTGTTTCAGTGACAATAACTGCAAACACATTTCTTCTATGATGATAACTGTCTGATTCAGAGACAAGAAATATTCTACCAGAAATAATCTACACTGTGCCCAAGATCTGCAAAACAAAGCTAGGTCTGGATCCCCAAAACAGCTGCCTGAACAGAAGTTAGTAAATCAAACAGCTGGGCTGACCTGAGATTGACGAGGCAGCCCTGCCTGGCCTCACCTAATCTCAGCCCTGGCAGTACCACCTAAGTTTGTCTGTTTTATTGGTGAACCAAAAGCACACATTTTTGTTACTTGGTTAGTCTTCCAATCCACTCACTTGAAGGAGAGTGCCAGCAGCATCACAAGGGTGTAGCTGGGGAGGGATGGTGATGGTCAGTGGTCTTAGCTTAATGCTGTTTTTCTGCAGTCTGGCACTTGACAGCTTGTAAAATTATCCAGGGAAGTACAATAATGGGATACAAAGTGAGAGATCTGGGTTCAATGGCCTTGACACATTCTCTTGTTTTTTTAGGACTGGGGCACCTCTAGTTGCTTACTTTCCAGCTTCGTACATGGCAGGGCTAATTCTAAGCACAATGAATGCATCTGCCTTTGGCAGCACACTGAAAAACACCCACAGCTCTGATACCTGCTCTGACTATGCCAGCATTGCAGAAAGCCAGGTCAGTAAAGCTGCTGATACCAATGAGGGGTTGGAGACAGAGGTTTCAGCTGGGGCCCTCACTCTCATCTCACTTAACAACAGCAATCAATTATATTCCCCAGCTAACTCTCTCTGAGTTAGCTCCTTTCTTTCCTTCCTCCTCTCCCCAGTACCTCAGTTTGGAGGGTAGCAGCAGAGAATTTGTTTTACAGTGCTAATAAGCCCTGTACAATCAGTAATTGCCTGAATATTCCTGGAGATAAGAGTCATTGGCAGTCAGCTCCCTACAGCTCCTCCTATCTGCTGAGCAAAGCCATGGACATACTGGTTATCGTGGCTCAGCAGCCTCAAGGTTATCATATTTGGCCATCAATCCAAACAGACAAAATTAGAATGTCAAAGCGCAACGAAGAGCAATGCTGGAACCCAGCCAGGTGAATATGAAGTGGTTTACAGAACTCCTATGTAGCAAGTGAAGGAATCTGTCTGGAAGCCACCACCCACTTTGGGATGGCTTCTGCAAGGCTCTAAGAAGCCAGATGGCTCCAGATTCCACCAGCACAACTCCACACTCTTCTAGACATCAACCACTGCAAAGAGCTGACGGTAGAATTCATCACAGGAGTAGGATGGGGGGTGAGGGGGAGAGGGGGTCAAAACAGATGAAAGAACCACAACAGTGAATTTGTATCAAAGTGAAGTTTTGCAAAAATGAAGGCAAAAACAGCCCTTGCCAAGTTTGGTATAATAACTAGTTTCTGTCAGTGCTCTAGCACAGACTCATCTGAACTGGAAACACGGGTGATCATTATAAATGGTGTGAAACTGCATATTTTTCATTGAACTTGAGAAGAAGGAAGCAAAGAGCAGAAAGTTAAGACACCTGTTGCAAGCCTTCTTCAAAAGAAACCATATATTCTTAATTGTAGGCAGTTATAAAAGGCTTTATAAAGCCTCAAAGGCTTTGGGTCAATATGTTAACAATCTGTTCACTGGTGGAAGACAGAGAGAAAAGAACTTCAAGGTATTCTTGTTCCCTGCAAACTAGAAACTTCAACTGTAAAGTTTGATGAGTGACTTTATGTTGGAAATTCCTTTATAGTTTCAGAAAAAGTAGGGGAAAAAAAAAAAAAAAACAACCGGAAGCACAGACAGAAAACCTGATATTGAAATGGTAACAGTGGAAGAACAAAAGAAAGACTGGGGAAGTTGCCCAGTGATGGAGGAATTATTGCTATGTAATCAAAGGCCTTGTTTTCTTCCCAGCTTTCTCAAGACAAAATTTTGGTGCCAGCCTCTTTAAAAAGAACATCTCTCCTTTTCAGGTAGTATCTTCTTCACTTACTTAGCAAAGAACTGTGAGGAAGGACAGCGTCTGGGGAGAAATGAAGCCAAGAGCATTTATTGGAAGGTCTTAGCTGTGTCAGAAAGAGTACTTCAGACTGTGATTTAATTGAAATCAGGAATGTAGCTGGAGAAAAGAAACATTGCCAACATACCCTGGAGAGCAGTTCTGAAATCTGTGCTCCATTGACCACTGATGATCCATAGAGAGCTGGCAGGTCTCACAGTGCTGGCTCTTCTCCTTGTTTCCAGCTGCTAAATTACATTAATGTCAGCTTAAAATTCATTAAATGCTTTCCTATTATTACTTTTCCATATAAGCAGTTGTTATAACTGTTGAAGAGGCTTTGTTTGATGGTGACAGAGAAGGGAAAGGTCTGAGTAAATATGAATGGGAAAGGAGAGGTGATTTTGACCAGAAAAGCGCTTGGGACACCTTCCTTCAGAATTTTACTGCTTTTCAAAAAGTGAAAGCAGCTATACAGTAGATTTTGAATTCAAGATGCTTGAATACTCCAGAGATGCTTTAACACTGAATGTGGAGGTCACGTCTTGTTTTGCAGTTTTGTATAAATTTAAACCAGTGAGAATCACCTCTCTGTGAGATTGTCATTGGAATGATGCTGACCCAGTGTCAGTGATAATTACAGGTAATTTCAAGTGCTGTCATTAATTTGCCTTTTTCAATCACTCAGCAAAGCCTTACAGGCTTCGTCCTCCTTATAATGATGTTGAAGATAATAAGATTTCTTCCATCAAGGACTTAAGGAATTGAATTTAACTCTGATTTTTTAAAGGTTCTCTTTCTTGAGGATTTGGGAAAAAAATATATATTTTTAACAGTTTTCACAGATTTCAGTGGGAGGTTTTTCCAGAACAGGATACAGGGGACTGAAATTCAAGTGTTACCAGAAATATACTGCTACTCAGTTAAGAAGAAAGATCATTCAAAGGTGAAAGCTGGGGGGAGGGGTCCTCACTCTCACCCCATTTTACTTCATATTTCCTAAAACATCACACAGACTCTTCACTTGAAATCTGGCTTTTAGTGACATGTCTTACACAACAAAAAATAATCACTTGGCATGAAATAAATGTGGCTTTGCCAACAAGACAGAAATGACAGTCCAAACCCAGTAGAAAATGGTGCTGTCTACTCATTACCTGCATCATCTGATATCCTTAAGAAAAACAATAACAATACCTGGACAACAGCTTGATTGAAAGAACAACCCTGTCAGTTTTTCTGGAACAACAAAATAAGAATCTACTGAAAGAAGAAACTCTTTTTAAATC
Source organism: Odontophorus gujanensis (assembly GCA_013399175.1). NCBI lineage: Eukaryota > Metazoa > Chordata > Aves > Galliformes > Odontophoridae > Odontophorus > Odontophorus gujanensis. Next base: position 572,281 of record VXAB01003716.1, read on the forward strand.
TAAAAAAGAAGACGTAAACCACTTTTTAGTGACTCATGCAACTTAGAGCTGTAGAGACTTTTTAAAATAGTATTTGCAATTTCTACAGGAAGTCTTTTAGAATAGCATCACTAAAAATACCCAAGTGCCTTTAAAGACTTACTGTCCATGCCCAGAATTCTTGAAAAAAGTAGAATATTAGAGTAATATTGATCCTGCTAGTAAACCATGCATTTAATACTTCTTACAGCTGAAGTATACACGGGAAATGCAGAGGTCCATACACTGGCAAGGTCCACATATGCAGACAATTCTACATGCCATGTATATGGAATTCCCATTGGCCTCACAGCTGACCAAGCCTGTACAACGATACTTCCAGCACACAGCAGTCAAACATACTGTTGGCTTATTCTGATCTTCACTAAATATTTGGGACTGAATTTGGCTTGTTTCCTGATACAGATGCGGAAGAAAGTATGAAGTTTCTCACGCCTGTGGGCTTCCTATGTCTTAGGTCCAGCCCTGGAGATCCAGCAAGTCTCTGGTGACAGCAACAGGATTCAGGGGAACTGCATGGAACTGCATCAGAGGAGGGTTAAGTTGGGGGGTTAGGAAAAGGTTCTTCACCTGAGGGCAGTGGGCATGGAACAGGATGCCCAGGACAGTGGGCATAGCCTTGAGCTGCTCAGAGTTCAAGAAGCACCTGGACATCCCTGTCAGACATAGGGTTTGAAGTGTGGGTGGTGCTGTGCGGAGCCAGGAGCTGGATTAGATGATCCCTGTGGGTCCCTACCAACTTGGGGTATTCTGTGATTATTTTATCAACTCTATTTTATTTTATTCGCTCTATTTTGTGATTCTATGATTCTAAGAGCAGCAGAATCAGCTACTGCAAACGTGCAATTGCGAAGAAGGACAACACAAGCGTGGTGTGATCCTTCTGAATCCAAGGGGCTTCTAGGGATCTGAAGTTTGTCCTACAGACTCCCTTAATACATATCGGCTTCTGCGGAGAGAAGAGCTGCAGCTCCTCTCCCTAGGTGGAGCTATTCTGCCCCCACATGGCAGGTCCTAGGAGAACATGGAGCTGTATCTCCACACAGCCTTTGAGGGGGAAGAGTAATCAGAAGAGAATTAAAACAGAAAGGACGGAAAGTTCAGAGGAGCATGGTGCAACATACCGTGTCTCATCCCCCACCACCCCCACAGGAGCCGAGGCAACACCAGCCGTCTCTGGGAGCTGAACAAGGGCTCGCTGCATCCAGCTGACTCCTCCGAGAGTGGGAAGAAGATCGTGACTGTTTCCTGATTACATTCAAACAAATGTATAGAGCTTTTATGTGGGCAGGGGCATCTGGTTTTCACACCATATGCTACTCCTTTTGGAGTATAAGCATATAGCTGGGTAAATGCAGCGGGATGTTTATACAATGAGCATGAAACAGTCTGAAAAGAGACTTGAAGCCAGTAGTAATAAACAAATTTTGCTTTCCATTGTAGGGCTTCGAATTCTCTTGGTAAACTTTACATTCAATCCACTGAATGTCAAATGAGATGGTACATGGTCATGAATGGGGGAAAACAGTTATTTTTCAAGATTTGCCGGAAATACGCTTGTTAATTAACCAACATCCAACATGTCACGAAGGAAACAGAGAAACCAAACCAAAGGCAAACAACAAAATCTCACAAAATACCATCACAACCCTGTCGACATTCTCTTTCAGTGCTTGCTGCCAGCCTTTCCGTACATACACTGATGCCTATTCAACACCCAGATTCACTAGAATCACTCTGAAAGAGGGTTGAGAGGACATTGCTCCAGTTGCATCACCACAGGGACCTCTCCACAGCCTGGTAAGCCACGTCAGCACCACCCACCTCATCAGTGGGCTCTTGCCATTCAAGGTGAGGTAGCTGTGACCAACTAAACATTCTTTCAAAAAGCTCATAGCATCACTGTTGTAAAAAGTGACTGCAAAATTTAAGGCAGCACTAAGGGCTCGCTAACCCCCTGTTCTGTGGAATCTTATATGTCTTGAAAAGTATTGCATCAAAAGCCTTCTTAGAGGTAACACTATAAGAAACAGTACAGTCATCCAGTAGTGCACGATAGGATAAAGAATAAACAAGAAACAATTTCTCTATCTCTGTCTTGATTGTGGACTGAGGACTGCAAGATGGTCAAAAGTAGACTACTGAAGAAAATGGGAAAGCACCTGCCAAGAAGAGGTTTTTTGTCTCAGATTGAAACCTCTGTATGTACATTCATGTACATATATTACTTGCTAACTATTTCTGCCATTTTCAGTGAATTTCATACTAGCTTCACCTCCTATGGAATGAAAGAATTGCTAAAAAATGAGTATTTTCCTGGAAGAATCCTGATGGAAGAGCTTGAGGTGTGTTGGTGCACATCCAAACTAGATCTTATCCCTTGTTAAGAGTATAAATGGTGCCAAATAGTAGTGCCAGCACAGGAAAAGGCACACGTACAACTAGTTTGATGAATTTTATTGACATGAGATCTTTGAGAAAAGTTGTCCCAGTAGAGATAGGTGAAAAAGGTGCCAAGTGTGATGCAAGTAAAAAGGCAGGACACTGTGTGCAATTGTGTACAGAAAGTGATACAAGGATTTATTTCTAGACAGGAGAGTTGTCTGTGATTAATTAGTAGTTGGCAGATGTTTGCTATTCCAAGCCATGCTAACAACTTTCAATCAGACCAAAGTTTCAAAGTTTCCACAGGGAAGCACGTCAATATTGATGCCCAATGGATTTAGGAAGTAAATCCTTTGATGTATCATGTGTGCACATACATATATACACACTTCTAAGAACATATCTGTATATTTAGGACCACAACAGACATACAGATATGCGATTATAAATGAATGTAGTTATATGGTAGGTTTATATTCATTTACATAACTGTAGCTAGAAACATTAGTATAGAAATACCAACATATATTGGAGATTTCTCTCTATATACAGAAGATAAAGAAAATATGCATATGAGTAAAGCTGTGTGTAAAGATCTGGCAGCCTGACACACTGAGTAGGCCTGTGCTCTAACTGAAGGCTGGGGCTGTATTAATGTTAGCTTCCTTTCAACCATGACAGGGAAGGAGGAGGGAGGTCTGGAAAGCACCATCTGCTTTTCCAGATTGCTGTTAATCTGCCAATAATTCATATTGGATATGAAGAATTAACGTTATAGGAGAATGGTAAAAATATACACAGCCTCCATCTTCAGCGTATGGAGCAAAGACCAGCAAAGAGCAGGCTTCACGTTGCTCTCACGAGCCAGGAGGGTGAAGAACCCTCGGAAATGCAACTTGGGATAAAAGAGTGAAAACAGACAGGTACAGAAGGGAAAAGGGCTATTCCTCTGATAATCAAACTGGGAGGAAACCTAGAAACCACCAAAAAAACATGCAAAGAACAATGTAAGACTGGACAAGCAACACAAGCGCAACTGGCATGCATACAAATGAATAAAAGCCTGGTTTGGGGGAAGCAAGCAAGCTATACTTTGTGAGCCTCTGTTCACTTCTGTGTGAAAAACACTGGAAACAGCCTAGAGCAAAATGTCACATGAAGGGAGCCTGAAGACACTTGGAAAAGATGGCAGGGTGGCATCAGTGAGAATGCAAAGCATGGGGTGATACATCTGAGGTGAAACACTAATCCCTCAACTGTTTGTGGTTTTTACATTGACCAGAAAAGGTCGACATATGGTGTACTGGGAAAACTGCCAATAGAAGTACTGCTATTTTTTGGAATGTTTTTAATATGAATTTCAACCTTTTCTTGTTTCTGTAGCTCTGTTAGAGAAAAAAGTACCGATTACTACAAGGAGTGATCACTAATTATGGCTCCACTGAACATGTAGGTTGAGTCTGAAGAGGCACGAGTTACACACAAGTGACAATTCACTGAAATAGGGCTGTTATGTCATATATCTGCTATTCTAGTATTACTCGGGTATGAGAACCTCTGCCTACGTCTATCTAAGTGAACTACATGGAGTGTGGGCATAGGACTAAGTACTGACAAACTATTAGCCCTACCACAAAAGTGTTAGTAAGGTTTTTACCACAGCTTTGGCCCTGTGTCCTGCACAGTGAGAAACTGCCATGAAACAACAACATTTAATTCTCACACCAGAATCAAAAGACTTGTAGGAAAAGAAAATCGCCTGCCTCTCTGAGGCTAGAAAGCTGGTGCAGCTACATAAGCGATCTGGCAGTTCTTGCACGAGTAGCATAAACAGGAAGGGAAGAACTCAGCAAACTTGATGACATGTGGTCTTTATTTTCAGAGTTGCTTGATTGACGAGTGACTGTGAAGGGCTGCTGTGTACAGGGAGCTCTGCTGATGGGCCTCGTGATCCAAAGCTGGAAGGAGTTCGAGACTGGTATCACTGCTACTCGATGACAACTTCCTGGCTCTGGGGGGTTTTCTTCTGTCAGACATACTGAATTCTGAGCGCTATCACTCTCTCATTTCATCTTTTTTTTTTTTTTCCTTCTCTTTGGTTTATTTTTTTTTCCTCTTCTGAGTTTTCTTACAGCATATAATGTGTGAATGAGTATAGGTTGTAGTCTGAAATCATGAATGTGGTGCCTCTGTTTCACTGAAATTTTAACAATCCCTGTTTAACAATCAATTAAAACTACCAGTAAATCAACCTTCTTCATTCTCCTGTCTGGAAGCTTCAGCTGCAGGTTGAGAACTTCTTGGAAGTTCAGCTGCTATGAGTGGACCACAAAAGGAGCAGGGTCCAGAGTCAAACGCCACAACACCCTGAGACCCTCCAGCAGCAGAAGCACAGGCTAATGACTCACTTTCCAGAAGGAGGACAAGGTTACTAAATAAAAATTATAACATTTTTAAATCAATATAATACAATACATTGGAAGAAAACAAACAGGTAAGATGTTGTACACACAGGTACTTCAAGGGGTTCTTTACTATAAGGTATTCATGATTTAAAGCTTTAGTATTCTAATTGAATAAATAATTTCCCTAATAAATTTTAGGGAAAAAATTCAGCACACTAAGACTAATTTACCTGCAACATGCAAAGCACAAATTACAGAAATCATACTTCAAGATATATGACATGCATTTATATTCCATATATCTAAAGTATATATTGTTTAACTCACTTGTTTGTTTTATGAAAAGAAAATGAAAGCCATCATTTGTATAGCTGCTTAATGTTTTATTCCTGGCTGGGTATTTGGACTAGGAAAACAACAGCTTTCCTTTTGGCTGTTAGTGTTTAATTATTCCATGTTAACAGCCAAGAAGTAAGCTGTTAGCCCTCCTCCTCTTCTTCACAGCTTTTCTTTCCCTAGTGGGTCTAAATCTGTCCTTCACGCAGACGAAGCGCAATCTGAATCGTCGGAATTGCATTTTTGGTCTCACAGGAAACAGTCTATGAATGGCTTACAATACTTCCTTTTAATACTGGTGTGGTTTGCCCTCCAACGAACACCATCACAGATACCTCACACATCTGCCATCAAGCTGAGCTCTTTCAGTACAACTTCTGAAATGTAACAACTGTTCTAACCAAATCACTGTATCAACTGCTCAACAAAGGAAATAAACTCCAGACCTGGAGATTTTCTTCCTCCTTCCAGAGTATTCTCAACAGAATTCACAAGATATAGCTTCATTGACTCTAAATGCATTTAAAAGTTTCCTTGAAAGATGCAGATCCTGATGCCAGAGGGTGATGACTGCTTGAATCAGCACCAAATAATATCTTAGGAAGTAAAACACATATTGATTGCATTTGGGTCAAGTGCATAAAGGCCAAATCAAGAGCATCATCTTGAGAAGTGTGCAAATCGTCTTCTCCTTGCCTCTCCAGGATGAGAACAACTCTCATGACATAATTGCACATCTTCACTGAACAGAGCTCTCCCCCTCTTGTTCTTCTCCAAAAATCTCAAGAGAAATTGATATACTTGTTTGAGCTAAACATGATAAAAGGCGGGTATGTACTTCTTCCTGAGTGGTCATCACTGTATCACAAAGGTCACTCTACATAGAATAACTACTTGTTATTCACATCTTTTAGTTTCAAAACATAAGAATAGCTGTTACACCACACATTTCTACAAAGCTCATCAAAAACTAAAATGAAGTAGCACCTACCTGATCATTAAACAACTGCTATTACAGCTAAACAAACTGTCTCTTTGAGACCAGATATTTAAATTCAGACCAGATTAAAAGCAACTAGGTATATTACATATAACTCAGACACTGCAACAAATGTCTGAATTACAAATTATTTATCATACAGAAAAGAAACAACAGGTGTTTTTTTTCAGAACAGAACCTGAAGATATCATGGCTGCGAAGAGCACTGTGTGCACATTTTGGTCTAGCTAAAAACTCATTTCTCAACAAAGTAAAGCACTTGTGGTCCTGAAAGGTGGCCACTGCTCCATCTCCAGCTCAAAATATAGGAATAAAGAACAAATACGAATCTCTGGGACAGTCAACATAACCCTCAGTATCTGTGTGTGTATCCAAACACAAATGTGGATTTAGATTGGGGCTCATGATCTCCGATCTCTCTCTTCACTTCAGTGTGTTTGTTACTTCGAAAATATAGGTGTTCCTGATATGTAATGTTAATAAAAGGGCATCTGCAAAAGCCATACAACTCTTAGCTTGGCTTTTACTCTTTCATTTGTTGTGAAATCTGTTTACTTCAAGTGAGAAATTACTACTAGGTATGGAATTTCACAGCTCATGGAAGACAGAACAAGTCTTTTATTCCTATTACTTCCCCCAAATCCACAAGACTTAAATTCCAACCTAACACACTTCATGTTATTTTCAAACACTGTAAGCATCATCATTCCTATTTTGCTCTATACAAATTTATTCTGCTATCTGGTAAAGAAGCTTCCAGTTGATGATGTATATAGAGGTGCTCCCTGTGTGATGCTTCTCTACACAACAATTCAATTCTGGATCAAAAAAACTAACTTCTCAGACATTCTCTGGAAGTTTTAACTCATCTGGTATACTCACATTCTGAGTTCACAGTGTACAGAGAAGAGGAGGCCCAATTTTTCAGGACTGTGTTTTCTGTTTGCAACCCATCAACCACATTGATCTGTGCTACTCATTGTGAAAAAGGGGAAAATAGTTACTATAGGGACAGCAATGTATAAAAGTCAAAATTCCCAAGTTAAGATTTCTTGTCTGTGAAAGTATTGCAAAAACAAGGACACTGGTTGACAGACACAAAATAGCTTGAGAAGGAAAAAACCCCGCCATTATAATTAAAGAATATCTGCACCTTTAAACACTGGAAGTTGTTATTGATTTCCCCACCAGATGGAGTAGCACGTACAGCTTTGATGATTCCTGCAGACGTGATTTATTTATTTGGAGTGCATACTGAATTCTTGGCTAATATTATGGAACCATTTCTACTCAGTTCAAAATCAAAAATTCAGTCCCAAAGACTGAATAAAATCACAGATAAATCTGAGAATTTTCTTCCTCTCCACAACTCTAGAAGACCTTTGATAATCTCAAGAAGGCTTTTATTGATGTTCTACTTACTGCCAGCTTTTTACCTCAGCTGCTGTGCAGCAGATAGTTTCAGAGAATGTAGACATTTAAGCCAGTTTCAGAAAGGGTCCACAACAGACATAGGACAATCCAGGCTGGAAAAGATCTTGAAAGGTCATCAAGCACAACCTCCCACTGCCTCCAGCTCAAAGGTAAACCACCTGTGAGATCAGACCAGGCTTCTCAAGGCTTTATCCGCAGGGTCTTTAAAACGTACAAGGAGACTGCACAATCTTTTGTTCCAGTGGTTTGAGAATGAACACATCTAACTGCAACATCTTAGCAGATAAAGTGTTAAAGACCTGTGCTACAGTATGCTATCACCTGCTTATTGGAATCTCATGGTAGAAAGGCTTCTCCTTATACCCAATCTTTCTCCCTCCAATTTACACCCATTGTCCTGCCATGCACGAATGTGAAAAGGCTGCCTTCAACTTCTTCACAACATTCATGTAGGTGTTGGAAGGACAACATTAAGCCTCCCCTTCTCCACACTACATGAGCCTAGTTCCCTCAACCTCTGTTCATAAAGCAAGTGTCCCAGCCCCTGACATCTTCACAGTGCAGTGACGGAGCACTGGCACAGGCTGCACAGAGAGGTGGTGGAGTCTCCTTCTCTGGAGATGTTCAAGACCCACCTGGACACCTACCTGTGCAACCTGGGCTAGGGAGCTGCTTGGGCAGGGGGGGTGGACTAGATGATCTCTGGACGTCTCTTTCAACCCCTACAATTCTGTGATTTTGTGATTCTGCAATCTCTGCTGGATCTTCCCATTTATCACTGTCTTTCCTGTATCGAGGAGGCTTGAAGTTGCACACAGTCTCTGCTGTAAATTGACACCTTGTGCCCCTGTCCTGTATTTCCTCACACTGGTGACTCACACATAACCTAGCTCTTATTAGATCAACATTATACTTTTCTGTCAGGTGTGCATTACATGGAGAAATAGCTGTAACTTCAGGAAAAAGTCTTCACACTGCTCCTGTGCCAGAATATTACAAACCTTAGAGGAAACATACATACAAATTTGTCCCGACTTGGCAAGTCTGACTTGAGACAAGTACCATTCTTTCTTCGTTAATGCTACAAATAAATATATTCCCTAATATTCCAGGCAAGTGTGATAGTGTCATACCTACCCAACATTATCTTCTTTAACTGAAAAAGGCAGGAGTCCTACTGATTCTCTCAGCAGAGAGCTCAGTAGAGTTTTCTGGCAAAATAGGTAGGCAGAAACAGGAAGAGACTGGAAGTGCCATCAATGCAGCATGGAAATAAAAGCTCATGTAAAGCATCAGCATTGCTCAGATGTAAGCAGCTTTATACCTCACAGGGCAACAAAGAAAAGGAACTAGACAGAACTGTGTGATCCCTGACTGTCCCTTTCAGCACACAAAAGGAGACAGTGCCTATGCATTACCAAATACATCCATATGTCATGATCAAGTAAGTTTTTTAACCAGCTACATCGCATACATGAACTCGAGTTATATATGAACTATGTATCACCCACTAAACAGAAATTGCAGCTAAACACGTTATCAGAAAGTAAGGAGAAGCCTTAAGATTGCCTCCAGCAGAAAAGGAGTCAAAGGATTCCTTTGGGCAAAACCTCAAATCTGTAGGATCAAAGATTCCCTTGTCAAATCTCTGCTTGGTTCACAAAGAAGAAATTTGTCAGAGCTCCTCCTCGTATCTGGGAGATTAAGACAAAGAACCATAAAAATGGTTCACAGCAGTTACCCACTAAAGAACCTCTCTTGCAGAGTTCCCATATGACCAAGTCTATGGGCATAACTGGGGGAATTTTTGCATTCATATCAAGTCTGAGAGATTAATTTCTGCATGCCCTTCTAATTGCTCATTAGGGCTACAAGAGCACCAGTAACAATTGTGTATGAATACGTTTAAACATTTGAAGCTGAATTCATTTCAACCATTCTTCTACGCAGTAAACATTCACACTTCATGAACGTGTGCTAGCCTTGCACAGACACACCTAGAAAACATGAGCACTCCTGCTTAGCTCTTTTATACAGCTTCCACCACAGTACAAAAGCACAGAAATCCCCCCCCAGTTCTCTCCTACAGCCTTTTCTGTCAGGTGATTTGTGACCAGCCAGGGAACAGAATCAAGACTGGAGTAAACACTCTTTCTGGCATAAGCAGATAAGCAGTGACTTCAGTCACTAGGGCTAGGTCCTTTATTACTCACAAGATTCCACAAACAAAAGCAAATACTCACTGTCACTCCAGAAATGATATTTTCTTGAAGGTCATATGCTATCAAAGTTCTGATAGTTCCCAGTTTTACAGTAACTATGTAATGCTGTGTGCTTATACAAAGTTCTTAAATGTATATATATGTATCTGTATAGGTATACTTTTCAAAGGTTTATTCCACCTGAAATGCCTGACCCTGCACAGTGCCATCCCTCTATCACTGCATTCTGCCTTTGCAGCTTCTTCACAGCTGGGTGCTCCACTAAGATACAGTAAGACAGGATGCTGCAATGGGAATTTATGCCAGCTTTTAATAGCAAAGATCCTCAGTCACTTGATTGATGAATTATCAGTATCAGAAACAATCCTCTTCCCAACTTTCAACATTCTGTGAGTCACTATCTTACAGCAGATGGTGGGGAAGCAGACTCTGAAGCATTAGTACAATTGTTTCACAGCACTTCTCAACACAATTATTAGATGGTCTTTTAAGATATCAATTTATTTCATTTTGTGACACTCATGCATTGTAGGGGCAAGGCAGTACACTCTGTCACAGCAGTAGCATATTCCCAAAGTACAGACATATTTACTTAAGCTGGTGAATCAGCTACAGATTTTTTGAAGCCTGGCATGACTATGCCTACCTCGCCCATAAACGGTTTCTTTTTACACACACAGATAGATGCACTTATGCCAGTGTTATTTCTCAGACAAGACATAGGAAGTTCATAGTATCTTAGAGTTCCATCCATTTAGGAAAGGCTTTTATGATGAAATGTCTGCGAGAGCAAAGAAAGTGGACTTCATGGCACTAGTGTTAGCTGCTGCCTCTGCTTTGACACCTACATGGCAAAGATGAACTGGGCATACACACCCAGGTGCCTGGACCCAATCTCTCTAGAAAACATCCATTCTTCAGTCATTTCATGGCACCTGGCTGTGCAAGTCAGCTCTAGCATCCACCTGGAATCCACCTGGTCCTATCCTTTCCCTTTTAGCACCTTGTTTGCTTGAGAATGAGGGGAAGACCACCCAGCACTCAGACTCAAGATGGTTGAAGGCTCCCAAGAGAAACAACCAGCATTTTCATCCCAACAAACAAGTCTCCTAGAGAGTGCCAAGAGAGAGCAAGCAAGAGGGATGGCGAAGCAGCACAAGTAAAATGGTAAACCTAAAAAAAAACTGTCTGCAGCAACAAAGGAAAGAGGGGCAGCCCATCAGACTCAGTTCTTGGATGCAGAGTTAACAGCTCATAGTTAGTGCCTTTAAGTCATTTTAGAGGGCACTGCCTAGAGGCTTAACCTTTTATTTCAGGCAAATAAGTGTCTGCATAGAACAGTGACAGTCGTATACCTACATTTCTTTTTCCTTTCAGGGAATTAGTTCACAGAAAGAAGGAATGAAGGGCAAGGATGTATGTATGTAAAAGTTTTCTTCCTACTATAGGGACTGCTGGGAATGCTGAGAGGAAACCCAGAAAAGTAAATACTTACTGCTAAAGTCATACCAGAAATGAGTTTCTATGTGTTGCTCTGGCAAACTCAAACATGTTGTAGAGATGTTCTACAATGGGCTTGTGAGACCTACAAATAAAAGAAAAGGTGCAGGCTACTGGGAAGCAAGAGCTTCGTACAAAAAGAACTTTGTGAGCCAGCAGACAGATCTGAATGCACAGGTGGTGAGTGAAAAAATGAACAAGCAGAAGGCCTGGGAACAGTGCCGAGTGAATTTTGGGAAGGTACTTGGAGATCTCTCAAGCACGTCTGAGTTTTCCCTTGTATACTCCATGTACAATTCAGCATGGGGCTAAAGTGTGCTCTTACATCAAAAGTCAGTCTCTAAATGCTAGCCTTGTATGTGCCTGGTTTTGTTTACGTTTGTTGGCGTTGCTTTGTTTTTGAAGATGGACAAAAAAAGGACAGAAGCTTAATGTGAACCTTCAGTGATGCAGATAAATTCGCATGCTCTCTGGCAGGAATGCAGTTGGTCTCATTATCTGCATTTTCGGCAAGCTTGTGAAGACACCAACCTGTAACAAGCGTTAGCTAGGCTGGAAAATAGCACTGCCATCTGAGGCAGTTTGGAGAAACGTTCAGTAAAGACAGATGTCCTTGTTTAAAGTCCTGCATCTTGACTAGTGCACGGTGCTGCTCCAAGACATGGATTGACTATCCAGAGAGCATCGCTGCACAAAAAGATCTGGATATTCCAGTGAAAAAGGGGAACAAAAAACAACAGTACATTCCTGCAATTATAAGGCTAGCCATACAGTAAGATGTACAGCCAGGGTGTCGTATAGTTAACAGAATGAACAATTCTAAATAGTATTGTAGTTTGGATGGTATTTTACAGATCGTATAACTAGAAAGATTATCACAGTGGAAAGAGATAATCAAAAATAAATGAAATGCTCACCCATGCCCCAGGCTCACAGTAGAAACTCCAGAGGGAGCAACCTCCAGAAAGAGATCCTTTCCCAGTGGTGGTCAGCCCTTAAATGGGGTCTGGGAGAGGTGGAGCCAGACTCCAGCCCTTCTGGTCACACAGGTGAGTTGCCTTCACCTGTGCCCCCTGTGGCTGACTCAGTGCTCACCTCAGGTGATCAATCAGTGGTTCAGGCCATGATTCAACAATTCCCATACAGGTGTCAAGGGATATAATATAAAAGATTCCTTCCCCTTTTCCTGATACTCATTTGGAATACTGTATTGTTTTGAGCCCAGTACAAAAGAATAGTAACAAACTGAAGAGTCCAGGAGGGGACCAGTTGGAGTACAGATGGTTAGGGAACTGGAGCACAAGGGCTAAGGGGCAACCTACTTAGCTTCCTCACCTACCAGAGAAGGTGGAGGCGGATTCTTATCAGCAACACACCAGAAGAATGACAGCCAATCACTGCAAGGTCAAACAAGGAAACTTCTGATTAGACAAAAGCCGTTACCACAAGAATGGTTGAGCACAGGAACAGGTACCCAGGGAAACAGAAATCTCCATCCTTGGAATCTTTCAAAATGCAATTGGCCAACGACCTGATCAAGCTCCAGTGCCTGCCTGGCAACAAGCAAGGAGCTGGATATCCGAGTCCACTTCACAGCCTCTACTCATATTTCTATTTTTCCTTTATATTGCCATAGTTAGCTAGTGCTAAATGCTGACTACAATTTGAATCTCCAATTCATGGAAAATGTTGATGCTTAGCAATCAACTATGCTTTCACTTTAACCAAAAGCAAAATATTTTTAAAGATTTTTGATTTTTTTTAAATTGTTTTGATTCTAGAAAGCATCTTATTTCTTAATGTACTTTAAATATTCAATTTAATGATTTTTGTTCATGGATTACCTTTTGAATATACCATGAATGTAATATCACCAGATCCTCCTGAATGCTAACTTTGCTAATTGCAAGGAAGATGGCATTATCTTCCCTTGTGCAGGGGGCAGATGTGGTTTATTTCATTTCAGTCTACCATTTATTGCAAGTTGTGGCTAACTGCCTTTATCATTTCATGCCCTCTTATTAAGAATGTAGTACAGACATGAAAAACTAACTCTGCTGAACATGAAAACATAATTCATAAAGAAGTTAATTAGCTGTTGACTTAAATATTTTTTTTTCCTAGGGAAGCAAACACCTTCTAACCATCCTTTTGGAATGGTGAGGGAACAGCTACAGAAGGGCAACTGACCAGGTCAAAGAACAGGAGATACAGTGCTTTGAGTCCTTTGACTTCCTCTCCTTTCTCCCAGAGAGAAGCTGGCACACTGACCCATGGCTGCAATGCCCATCGTCTCCACACAAGGCAATCCCATCCCTAGTAAGCTGGGGATGATCACAGATTCCATGAACCCTTACAGTAAGTGCTCTAAATATCTAAAAAGGAATGCCATTAAAAAGGCAATTTTTTGGAAGAAGCACGTTGTTTTAATTTGACTTAAGCAAGACCAACAAGCATGATTTCATTTGGTTAACATTAAGACAAACAACTCAGTTGCTTAGCTCCATTTCATGAAAGTGTTATTTCAAATAATTCCACTTGTAGTTGGTCAATTACTTCAAGGTGGATGTGTTAAAAATCCTTTAAAATATGAAGCAAGAGCAATTTCTTGCAGCCTACAGGTCAATACAAAAATAAGGGTGTCAGATCTCTGGTGATCCACATTTGAACTTGTATTTTCTCACAAGGAGAATGAGTCTCTTCTGTTCACTACCTGCCATGCTCCTCCACCAGAGCATTATCCTACTGAACTGTGCTATGGAGTATAATTGGCAGCCTCCAGAGGATAAGAGACAACTAGAATACAGTACTAATAAGAGAAGGTCACAGACAAGTCAGGAATTAGGTATATTCTGTTACTTCACATCTGCTCTTGCTTTGCCTGTCTTTCTTTTCAACAACTTCTAAAATCAAAAGAAGAAATCATAAATAAGGCACAACTTTCCCTCAATAAAAAAGGTAAAAGGCAGACAGCCCCTTCTGATAAGACAGACTCCAAACTAAAAATAATTAATGCTCTTAATATTTTATTAACAATGCCAAGTCTGAAAAATATAGCCCTCTATAACGCACATTATAAACAGTTAATGTAAAGTTGTCAACGCAGCCTTGCTATCAGTGTTGGAAGTATAACAACTTTGTCTTTGAAGGAAAAAGCAGTATATATTTTTTCAAGAGGAAAAATATAAATGATACAATTTTCTGCAAAACTCCTCCTGGAAGCCATTAATATATTTATAAAATCATTTAGCTCTCACCACGTGATCCTAATATAGCATCCACTCATCTCTAGCCAGCACAGCTGAGGAAAAGAACACAAGCTGTTCCATTTGCTTCTCACACTGCTGCCACGGTGCAGTCTAATAAGGATATGAAATGTTACATTTTCAAAGACTCGTTCTTCTGTATTTCTGAACAGATAGAGCAACCATATCTGTAAAGAAGCATGCACGTATATATGCCTGTAGTAAAGGCATGATAACTTATAGCAAAACAGTACTGCTATCAGCCTACAGTATATTATGATAGTCTCAGAGATCCTAAGAAACAGCTGGAGATAGATGAAATATTTAAAAGAGCTAACGATTTCTTCTTAGAGGTTAAATTCAGTCTGATGTGACAAAAAAAAAAAACCCAAACCTTTCTACTGCAAGCAGCAGCATATGCAGGGGACAGCCTTTGCAAGATGTCACCTGCACTTAAAATCAGCCTTTCCCTTTGTTCCCTTCAAGAACCAGAAATGTTACAGTAGCCCATCAGGGACACAGTATTTATCCCAACACAATGGCAGAAGATAGGAGTTCACATGCTATGCGCGGACCATAAGAAAGGCTGGCCTGTGTGTAACTGACTGGGTACCAGCAAATGGTGGAGCCTGAAGGAAAGAAGTTTGCTTTCGTGTAGCACAGCTGGTTTCTGCACAGACTGCAGAAATAAGAAGGTCGTTGTGCAACATCTAAACTAATGAAGCCCGTATTCCCACAGATCCACAACTAGCAGCATTGAACTTCAGTTGTGCAGGAAGGCGCCAGGGCAAGGATTAAAGCTTTTTCTAACATAAACGCATTTAAGAAGCCTAGCTCTTCCGTTCTTCATTACATAACAAACTCCAACAGTTTCCTTCCACTAGGTACCTAGTTCACAGAACCCTCAAGAAGACCATTTTCAGCTTCTACTCATGTTAAATTTCACTGCAGTTGCCTCAGCCTGTTTCTTCTCTTTGGAATTAGCACTACTTTAAGAACTACTTTATAGAACAGTGGGTAGGAGTAATAGAGGCTGATTCCACAACTTGTCAGCAGTTAACACTTATCAGGCAGCATAAGCAAGATTACTGCTTTTGTAGCATGAGCTGATATTGAAAGAGAAATCATAGCATGAACAGCAGGCTAAAATAATTCCATCCAACTGCATGGAAAGGCCTGATTCAGTCATCTGAATCTCAAGACCATACCAGCAATGAGAAACAATGCACCAGTATGTCACTTATGTTCAAAAAGAAAAGGAAGAGCTGCCTGATCGTCCACAAGGAAAACTAAAAACAACATCCACAAGAAAAATAGACAGGGCGTGAAAAGCCACCTAACTGTATCTCAAGTCTGTTTCCACGTCCTATTATTTAAAAGCAGTCACTGCTTTCCCAGTCCACCCATTCCATTCTGCAACTTAAGTCTCTTCAGCAGACCCTAGACCTACAGAAGAAACATGTCTTCGACATCCACGCAGTTAATCTTTCTAAATCAGAATACCTGTTTACGTCTGTCCTTAAGTGCAGTTTGAAAAACAAGCAAACTTTACAGTATAATCAATTTTGAGTGGCTTAACTTACAATTAGGAAATAAATCCATCCATTTTCCTGGAGTTAATAGAACACGACCAACAAAGTTCACATACTTTGTTTTAACAACACATTTGTTAGCATCACATGTTTATGCACCCTATTTTGCCTCTCATTCACTAAAGGATTTTTTGGTATGAATGGCAATTTGCAGTATAAAAAACTGGTTTCAACTGTCAAATGGCTTTTAATCAGAGATAGTGATAGTCAGAAACCACAAGTACAATACTTATTTGTTAGAATAGGAGGAAAAACATTAAGACTATTTCAATTTCCATATACAAATTTTATTGCAATAACTGTATTCTAAACGTACAGATGTAATGACCCATTACAGACTTTAAAATCTGCCCACATTGAAAACTGAGAAGCTCATTCTGCATTACAGCCAAAGTCGGTAGGACTTCAATAGGTGACAGGAGGCTTCCCCAGTCTCTCTCCAAGAACAACCAGGATCCACCATATTTTTGGTCCAAGATGTATGCTTTAAGTTGGCAGCTGAGTCTATGAACGAGTGTATTTACCCCAGATGTGCAGCATAAATACAGAAGCAATAAAAAGTAGACTCATGACCAAAACTGGAACAGGCCCACTAAAAATAAAGAAAAAAAACACATTAACACAAAGCCAAAAAAAAAAAACCTACTTTGTCCAAAGGCCCTTTGTCCTACCAGCCCAGCAAACTCATTAGTTCATATGAAATTGTAAAAACAGAGAAAATTCTTTTTCTGTATACAAAGAAATACCATTAAATACACAGAAATGAGGCAGTCACCTTTAATAATTAAAAAAATGCTGCTGCCGCTCTGCTTTAAAGATAGTTACGTAACAGTTAGGATATATAAAACTCTAAATCACATTAACAACTTCCACTTATTTAAGCAGTAATTCACGGTTCATTATTAGTCATCAGTGTGAAACCAATCTGCAGAAAATTATTATCTGTATTTACTACTAAGCAGCCCGAGCACAGATGTGGTACGATACAAGAAACAACAGAGTCCTCTAGCGGCTACTCAAATTTTGGTATAAAATTCACACTGGTTGCTTTCTTTCCAGAGGTTTTATTTCATTCAAAGACAACCACAGCAATGAGGGAGATGGAGACTGATGTTGTTTTTGTGTTGTTTCTTTTTTTAAAGATATACAGAATGTCAGAGTTAAGTCCAGCATTAAATCATTACCCAAAGCATACAATTTAACAGATTTGTTAGATTTTTCCCCTTTTCACTCTATTGTTAGATCAACACTGCTTTGCACCACTTACTTCACTCAACTTCCTTATGGATGAAAACATTATACTGGGAGAAACACTGACTTCTCTTAACCAGTCACACCTGACAAATTACCCTCACGTTTACCACTTAGAAGCAGGCAAATATTACTTGAATACTATGTAAAACGAAACTCAGACTTGATTAAAATGAAAAAGTTTACTAACACGTTTTCTAACAGACTCAAATGGTCATCTGCCATTGAATTCTAAATCTCAGTCATTACTGATCACACTTAATGCTCTTGAGTATAAAGAATCCTGCACACAAATGTAAACCTCAATGGATAAAAACCACTTATACAACATGCAGAATAGACTGCACACACAGAAACTACATAATCAGCCCCTAAAAAGGGGAATCTTTCACCTGCAACAGAAATTACATCCCAGTTTTATACAGACTTGAAGTTGTGTTACTACATAACACAAACCATAGTAATGCCAGTTGCACAAAATCATTAACTCTATGAATTACTGTGTAACTTGCTGGAGTCTTCAATGATAGTAATGTGTAAGCTACTCTTTACCCAAGGCACACAGAAACAGCAAAATCTGTTTGCTAAAAAGGAGTACTACTAACCAAAACAGCCTAAATGGAAATAAGCTGGGGAGAGGGTGGCACTGCTTGCCTGTCTGGCTGTTTGTTTTTAAACATGCAGGTTATATCGCTCTCACTGCAGAAAAATTAGCCCTCTGACACTGGCACATGTACCTCCTCCAGAAAACCTACTGAAATCCTGGAATCCTCCTTTGTATGTGTGAATACTCTTAGCTCCTCATGCACACTTAAATAATAAACTGGCTTAAACACCTCTAGAAATCTGGAGCTGTGTATTCTCAGACGCACCTTCCATTGGACTGCATGTCATACTTTAAGCCCAATTTCACTTTGTCATGGTTCCACTGCAAACACTGCCTATAGTTTTTCAAGTAATCAAGTTTGATACAAGTCAGAGGAACCACGGGTACCAGGCGCCGCAGCAAGTAAAGCAAGTTTGGCTTTACTCTTCCTTTCAAAGCACAGTACGCTCATTCAAACATAATCCTACCTCATTCTCAGATTTCCCACAGTTCCTTTCGTAAGCATTGCTTTTAATGATATTTTATAACACCCTGTATTACAGAAAAAAAAGTACTTTCCTGAGACAAAACAAACTGGCTTATTATTTCTGATGCTGAGAACAGATGCTAAAATCCTGAAGTATCAGAGGTATCATTACGCACAATACAAAACATTTGATCGAAGTGGAGTTATTCTGATCATGGAAAACATGAAATCTCCCCAAATAAAGTTTTTATTTAAAAATAAATGAAAAAGAGTACTCTTCTAACCCCACCCCCCAGAAGACATCCCAGGCTAAGATTTACACTACTTTACACAACAGCAACCACAAATTCTTCTGAGGCATTTAACTGAGGCAACTGCAACCCATCTATAACCTACTTTCATTTTTGAGCCTACTGAATAGGACAGATCATAGCAATGGGAAATCAATACAGAAAGCAAAAAGCTTGGAAGGAAGAAAAATGCTCCCAAGCCATGGTTTAGAAAAATCATACAGCTCATTTGCAAGCCATATCTAAAATCAACTCACAAATGCTTAATCTATTAAAAGCCATACAGCTACCCATGGTAGCTTGCAAAAGATACTTCCATTGTCCTAAAACCTTAAAATCCAGAGCCACTGGTTTCCAGTACAAGTAAATGGGAAAATCTGCCTACAGACCCGTTTGCATTGAAGATTAAAACACAAGGTAACTTAAAGGAATGCTTGTTCTTGGAATAATCGCCACTCAGAGTACCACAAGTCCTTCTCCAATGTTGTTTGTAAAGACAGTTGCAGACTTAAGGAAACACAAAATAAAATACTTACTGATTCTAAAAATAAATAAACAATAAGCAAAACTCAAGGTATCCCTGAGTAGACTGGCCCTCTTCAGTCTGGTAACAATACACTAGGGGCTGTGAACTCTACTAAAAGCGTTAGTTCACACTTGAGGGTATGACTTTGCATGTGCACCTGTTAGCTGAAACACTCCTTCCACCTTTGCTAGTCACTTATGAGGTTGCTAGGCAAGTTTGGGAAACTGATCTGACTTAGACTGGCCCACAGCTAAAAGCAGTGTCCCTTATGCTGTGAAGGGAAGCTACCACCAAATGTCTGATCGTAACCTGGAAATGTAACAGCGATAAAGTACTAGAAAGTTAGTCAGAAAGCTTTGCTGAAACAAGCTTTGGTTTTGTTTTGTTTTCTTAAATAAGAACACCTGAGACTGCCTAAACACACAAGAAATCTGTTGCATTATGTTTTCAAGAAAGTGTGAAGAGTCACAATGTACCTATCAGTAGGGAATGACAAAAGTTTAAGAGAAAAATCTTACATCAGAATTATACAACTATTTATGATGCCTAAGTTCATCGTGACAACTCCCCAATTTCACAGCTGGGGAAGACTACTTAACCCTGAGCAATAACAAAATAATAATTCTTCTTCAAAGGAAAATCTTAATTGTTTTAAAAAAGCAGGTCTAGACTCTCTTAGACTCTCCAAGTCTAAAGATTAAATATCAGATTTCCTGCTGAACACACCTAACCAAGTCATCAACTCACCATACTTTCCCATGCAGACCACGGCACTGATCTCTCAACTCAAAAAGAAAAATTAAACAGCTGAAATCCATCGCCTCACATCTACAGTTGTCCATGTACCCAACTTACACTTTGAGCCCCGGGGAGTCCTCAGTGTAGAACCGCCACATCCCACCAGTGCCTGTGGACGTGGCACGGCCTGCACTCCTCGTCCCACAGCTGGCGTTCTTCCTTTAGAGGGTAACAGAACAAAGCAAAGCCCACAATCCGTTAGCTCCCAGTCAACTTCCAGCACCAAGTGCCCAACAAACCAAAGAATCACAGAATCGAAAGGGTTGGAAGGGACCTCTAGAGATCATCGAGTCCAACCCCCCTGCCAAAGCAGTTTCCCTACACCAGGAGACAAGTGCATCAGTCCGAGTAGCCCAACATGCTATAAGCACCATGCCTACGTAAGACAAGGCCCAAACAGCCGGACCGACGGCAGCCCTCCCCGCCCCGCGCACCCCACGGACACGTCCGCAGTGGGGCAACGCCCAGCACTCGTACAACATCGATCCGGCAGTCGCTCAGGACGCCGTGAAGGACAACGCAGAGCCGAAGCCCGCGAAGCACCTACCTCTGCCGGACGGTGGAGCCGGCGGCGCGGGGAGCCACGGCCTTGCTGGGGGAGCGGCCGGACGTGCCGACATTGGTAGCGCTGGGGCTCGGCCCGGGCTGCGGGGACAGGAGAGAAGCGGGGTTAGAGATAAACGGGAGTCAAAAGATAAGAAGCGGGGGAAAGAGCCGCGGGGCAGAGAGCTCCCCGGGCCGGAAGGGCAGCACAGGGACGCAAAACCTCACCATGGCGGCGGCGCTGGCTGCAGCCGATCAGCGAAGCGGCGGACACGGTACCCTGCCCACAGCCACGTCCCTGCCTGAGGCGGCGCCCCACCCACCGCGAGGCCCCGCCCGGCGCCACGCAGCTCCTCGGGGCTGCCAGCGGCGGTGCCTGACGCTGCGCCTATCTCCTTCCCCTCCTCTCCGCCCGCTGCCAGGTTTTTTTTCCTAACGAGACGCCTTCACATCACTTCTCCGTCGCTGCAGACAGCAAGGCTGAGGCGTCAGCGCCCAGAAGACGTGGGGCGAGCCGCTCGGCAGCGTGCGGGCAGCCCGGCTGGCGAGGCGGAGGGGCGGCCCGGCCGGGCAGGCTGACGTGGCCCTAGAACAGGTTGGCGGCGCATGCGCGCTGCCGCTTGGCGCCATGGCGGAGCGGGAGGAGGAAGAGGAGGTGACGGGGCCTTCCGTGCTGTTCCTACACCCGGACCTGGGGCTGGGCGGCGCGGAGCGGCTGGTGGTGGACGCGGCGCTGGCGCTGCAGGCCCGGGGCTGCCGGGTGCAGGTGTGGACCGCGCACTACGACCCCGAGCGCTGCTTCGCCGAGACGCGGCGGCTGGCGGTACGCTGTGCTGGGGCATGGCTGCCGCGCAGCCTGTGCGGCCGCGGGCACGCGGTGTGCGCCACGCTGCGTATGGCCTTCGTGGCCCTCTACGTCCTCCTGTTCAGCGGGCAGCGCGTCGACGCCTTCGTGTGCGACCAGGTGCGGGCGGCCGCCATCTTTGGGGCGGGACCGTAGCGGGGGGGAACGCCGCGGGAGTGACTGGTGGGGACGGGGGGAGCCGTCACCTTTAAGCTGTCACTTGGTGGGGGGGGTGTGCTGCCCGGAGGGGGAGGAACGCAGGCTGGGGGTCTTACGGGACGGAGGGAGTGGGTGTTTGGCTTGGGAAGGGAGCTCTGAGGTTTAGGTTGGATATCAGGAAAAAATTCCTTCTCGGAAAGAGTGGTAAGGCGGTGGCACAGGCTGCACAGGGAAGGGTTGGGGTCACCGTCCCTGGTGGTGTTGCAGAACCGTAAGGATGTGGCACTTAGGGACGTGATAGTGGTATGGTGGGGGTGGGCTGATGGTTTGCCTAGAAAGTCTTAGAGGTCTTTTCCAATCTTAATGATTCTCTGACAACCTTGGCACTAGTAGTGCTAACGTGAATGGTAAATGTCTTGTCCCTTCTCTCCTGTTTTGTGCTAGGTGTCTGCTTGCATTCCAATACTCAGGCTGGCCAGAACGCGGAAGAAGGTTTTGTTTTACTGTCACTTCCCCGATCAGCTCCTGACTAAGAGAGAATCTTTCCTGAAGCGCCTTTACAGAATGCCTCTGGACTGGCTGGAAGAGTACACCACCGGCATGGCAGACTGTATCGTTGTGAACAGCAAATTCACTGCCAGTGTGTTCAAGGAGACGTTTAAATCCTTGTCTCACATAAGCCCAGGTGTCCTCTATCCCTCACTCAACACCAGTAGCTTTGAAACAGCTGTTCCTGTGGACATAGCTGACTTGATTCCCAAAAAGACCAAGTTCTTGTTTCTATCTATTAATAGGTATGAGAGAAAAAAGAACCTTGCACTGGCTCTTGAAGCTTTGCATGAGCTTCGAGGAAGACTTGATTCTCAACAGTGGAATGAAGTTCACTTGGTTATGGCAGGTGGCTATGATAAACGAGTTCTGGAAAATGTGGAGCATTATGAAGAACTAAGGAGTATTGCAACTAAGCTTAACGTTAGTGACCATGTCACTTTCCTGAGATCGTTCACGGATGAGCAGAAAATCTCTCTTCTTAGTAACTGTGTGTGTGTGCTTTATACACCAAGTAATGAACACTTTGGCATTGTTCCTCTGGAGGCAATGTATATGAGATGTCCAGTTATAGCAGTTAATTCAGGTGGTCCTTTAGAATCAATCTTGAATAACGTTACAGGATTTTTGTGTGATCCTCTGCCAACGCAATTCTCTGAGGCCATGGAAAAAATTGTGAGAGATCCTCTCTTGAAGGACATGATGGGAGCAGCTGGGAGAGTCAGATTTATGGAAAAATTTTCCTCAGAAGCATTCTCAGAACAACTGTATCAATACATACACAGACTAACACAATAAAATTGTATTTTCTCATTACATTTTACAGCTTTGTATCTGTGACTTAAAAAAGAGGCCAGTGTTCATTGTGACTATGATGAGGAACCCAGGACTTGTTAACTTCCTTGTTATACTTCATATGCTGCCTGTGATCATTTAGTACAAAAAAAGAAGAAAATGTCAGTCTTGTTAGAAGGTACAGATTTTCCTGCATTAGACTGATTGTTTTTTATGAGGTGCCTTGGATAAGTATATGGTTCAAGTGGTAGTGACTTACTGGACTTTACTGCATGTTTAGCTGGAAGTACAATTCCCACACACTTTTCTTTCAAGGTAGTGCTATCATATAGCAGTGATTTTACTGTTTGGTTTTGCTTTTTAAAGTGCAGTACTGGATTTTAGGCAAGGAATATCTTTATCTACCTCATTTCAAGCACAACTTTATTGGTTGGTCATTAGATTCACAATTCACACTTCTACATAATCCATAGAGTTGATTGTTGAATTTAAAAACAGACTGAGTGAGCATAATTCCCTCAGTTTTTGAAGTCCAGTTTTATCTGTGAAGTATCATTTTTGTAGTCTGCATTCTGTGCTTTGCCTGTAAGACACAAATTCAGGAACTTCCACATCTAGTGAAAAATCTCTCTACCCAGAAGAGCCTGCACCTTCTGTTGCTTATGGCTGCAACCAAGGTCTCAGTATAATGTTTTTACTTGCATTAAAATAAAATCAATGAAGAAATTCTTTCCTTGTCTGTAATATGAAACTTGAATTGCTGTAATGTTACACACCATGGCTTGTGAGTAAGTGGCACAGCAGGTCTCAGTCCAAACGTTTCTGAATGTTACTTTGCTGCTTGTTCCTGCATTTGTGCTCCTCCCCCATTAATCCTCTTGAAACAAATATTTGTGTAATTATTTAGGATGAATACTGTGAATATGGCAGAATATGGCCATTAAGGCTCCCTCTTAAACTGCATGTTGCCCTCAAAATCCTGCAGGTCATCATGTGGAGATGTGGAACAGGCCTTTTAAGAGTCTTATAAAATCTCTTGTTCCCCAACTTCCAGAATCATTCACTTCACAAGTGCAAGTGCTCAGCCAGCTCTTTGTTTTATAATTTCCATCTTTTTGGAAATGCTACAATAATCCTGATTATGCAAGGAAAATGCATGATGCTGTTAGCATTGATGAACTGTCTGTCAACAGAAGCACCTACATCATCAGATAATTTAGTTTGGAAAAGATGTTTAAAGTTACCAAGTCCAACCATCAACTAATACTACTCCCTGAGGAGTCTGTGAGTGCTGAATCCACAGCTCTTGAATACTGCCAGGGATGGGGACTGTACCACTACCCCAATTCCCCAGCCAGCCTGTTCCAATGCATGGCCACAAAATCCATGAGGAAATTCTTCCTAACATCAAATCTAACCCAAGGCACAACTTGAGGCTGTTCCTTTGCATTTCATCACTTGCAACCTGAGAAAAGAAAGTGACACCCACCTCACTACAGCCTTCTTTCATACAACCATAGAAAGGTTTGAGTTGGAAGGAACCCTTTAAGGTTACCTGCTGCAACTCCCCTGCAACAAACAGTTACACCTACAGTGACACTGGGTTGCCAACCTCCTGTCCAGCCAACCTCAAATGCCTCCAAGGGCAGAGCATCTCCTTTTTTCAAAAAGGAATATATGTTTATATTGGTTTTAAAAAGTCTTATTTAAATTGCAAATGCCTAACCTGATCTAGTGCCAGAAGAAGTATTGGATGAGTACAATGAAATAATCATTAGAGTACTAGAAAATTGAGGTGTTAGATTAGAATCCCACAAGTTACAGAATGGATGACATAACATGGAGAAAATGGTTGTAAGGAAGAAGTGATCTGTCCACTTTTCCATATTTGTACATCCTTTCACCTTCAGCAGGAAACAAAATAGACAATGGAGAACAAGTATGGTCAGAGAAATACAAAGTGCATTCACAGATACTAAGTATGAACAAAGGGAGGCAAGAAGAGAAATGATTAGCCTTTAAAGTTTCTTAATTTACAAGTACTCTGGGCTGCCAAGTAGCAACTTACAGTTTTCCTTATTCAGTTTACTTGTAATTATTTTTTTTCCCACATTCCAGACTTATAAAAAGAAATCCAGATTTCATCAGTAAACTAGCCTGCTGACGTTCAGTGTTGCCTTTCTCCCCCACCCTCCATCCTCTTTTTAACCCTTTTTTTTTTTTACTGTTTTACACAATATAAAAGATTTATAGATTTTAACATTTACATGGAGTCCATAAAAACTTCATGCTACATTATGATACTGTTAAACTTTATTCCTTTTTATTATAGCTTTATTATTCTCTCTCATGGATGAAATGATTGATATTTTATTCTGAATTATAGTTTACTATACAGTTGATATCACAGGAGTATTTTTAAGGAAATAATAACTGTAGAATACTGACAAAATATACTATTATGAAAGGAGTGTATTCAACGGCATGAATGCCAACACAAAGAGTAGAGAAGGAAATAGACATTTTAATTATAGTTGCCTTTATTTGCATTTATGGTGAATGTAGAACATGTGACCCAAGAAATGAATAAATCAGAGGTTAGTCTCTATTGATTTATAGATGCGCATTTCTTCATTGCCAGTCACTTCAAGCACAATATTAATGGATTTCATTCCAGATTTTTTGCAATGTTCATCATATGATAAGGCCAACAATTTCACCTTATGAATGCTGAGACAAATCTGCTATTATCTTTATTACTCTAATTTCTGTGCATTCAAAGAGGAGAAAGGTATAATGACTAAGAAAATCAAAGTAGAAATCATTTGAAGTTGTTTTACGTGGGGAAAGGAAACATGAGTCAATACATTCTGATATCCTTACATAAGATAATCGTAGAATCACAGAATGGCATGGGTTGGAAGGGACCTCAAAGCTTACCCAGCCCCACCCTGTGCCATGGGCAGGGCTGCCCCCAGCAGCTCAGCTGCTCATGGCCCCTTCCAACCTGGGCTCGAGCACCTGCAGGGATGGGGCACCCAAAGCTTCTGTGGACAGCTGTGCCAGTGCCTCACCACCCTCTCAGTAAAGCATTTCCTCCTAATATCTCATCTAAATCTCCTCTTTTATTTTTAAACCATTCCCTCTTGCCCTATCACTATCTGTCCATGTAAAAAGTCATTTCACTCCTATTTATCAATTAGGACATGGAATTATAAGCTCCCATCAATTACCGGAAGGCCACAATGAAGTGTTCCCAAAGCCTAATCTCTAGAAGGAAGAATGTCAGCTCCCTCAATCTTTCTTCATAGAAGGGATGCTGTAACCCTTTTTGTGGCCCTCCTTCTGGACCTGCTCCAACAGCTCCATACCTTTCCTGTGCTAAGGCCCTCAGAGCTTGGCACAGTACTCCAGGTAAGACCTTAGAAGGGTAGAATAGAGGAGCAGAGTCACCTCCCTCTTCTGGCTGGCCACCCCTCTTTTGTTAACAACCCAGGATACTGTTGGATACAGCCTAGATGGCCTCCAAACTTAACCTCACTAATGACCTCTTCTGCTCTGAGGAGTGCCAGGTTCAGTAACACTACACCTCTGTCTTGTTTGTGTAATAACTGGACCAAGTAAGTTATCCTCAACAGACTCCAGGAGCCTCCTGGATTGCTTGCAGCTTGACTCTTTTCTGTCACTCAGAAGTACATCTCTTTTCACCATCAAATCTAGTTTAAAGCTCTGTTGGTAAACCCCATCACCTTGATGCCCAGAACATTCTTGTCCCTCCTGGTCAGTTGTCTCCCACTCAATGTCAGTGGGCCTGATCATCCAAGATCATAGTACATGAAACTCTTGAGTATGACACCATCTATGCAGCCAATCATCCAATTGATCCGTTCTCCTCCTTCTTCCCAAGTACCGTTTTTCAACTTGGAAGATGGAGAATATTACTTGGATTAAAAAAAAAAACAAAAAAAAACCAAAAAAACTATTTCCTAATATTCTCAGACAGAGCTGAGCATTTAACAAAAAGATCCAGAAGGTTCTGGATCAGGCAGAACTTCTATACTGTGAGGATGATCAAGCATTGGCACATGCTGCCCAGAGGCTGGGGAGTCTCCTACCCAGAAATATCCACCTGGCCATGGACCTGGGCTGCCTTCTCTGTGTGGCCCTGCAGGTGCTGGGTTGGGAGTTGATGTACATAGCCTTTAAAGAACATTAATGTTGACAATTCCCTTCCTGAAACAGCATCTCAGCTGGGAAATCTGTGCCACTTCCCATGATAATAAGCTAGAGGAGAGGATATGGTACTGAAATACACCTATTCCAGCAACATATGGGTAGAAGTATTCTTCTAGCACTTTAATGTGAATTCAAGACTAGAACTGCTAAATTAATCAACCAATCTCTGACTTATAAAGCAAGTAGTATTGCAAAACATCACTGATGAATTTTTGATCCCTAAGGCTTTTTGAAATGTTATCATAGAATCGTGGAACTGTATGCTTCTAGTCTCACAGTGCCAAGGAGTGACTAATTGTTCTGCTAATCCTTACAAAAGAACAAGAGATAGTAAATCTCTGAAAGCACTAGACACAAAAGTGCTGCTAATTTCACAGGAAGATTCATTTTGAAGTAGATCTACTGCACACAAAACAAGCACAAAAAGTATTAAAATAAACTACTAACAAAAAAAAAAAGGACTAGGAAGATATGGAATGGCCTAGAAAAACACTGTTCCAGGATCTTCTTCAAAATGAGACTCAGGAGGAACCAAGAATTCCACAGGAGATCATAACAAAGGCAGGATTTTCAGCCATAAGCATGCTTTTCTTCATGGTAGGTAGCTTCTTCCTTACACCAGTCTTTTAAGGGGCGTTTTTTCTCAACCAGATTTAAAATAGGCCCCATACTACATCTGTTTCTTAGAGAAGAAACTCAGCATTACAGCAGTGAATAAAGTGATTTACATGCAATTTTTCTTCTTAGTAATAGGAGCCAGAATTTATATAATGGGTACATCTGTATACATAGAATTTATTTTAATGAACTGAAGGGGGGCATGGTCTATTCACCTAGATTCCAACTGGATAAATATATTCTGATTTAAGAAGATAATTTCTATTAGATCTATGAACTCAACTAGATACAGTCATATTCTAGATTAAAAAATGAAGACTGATAGAACGTCACTTGGCTGCCAACCATGAAATAATTTCTACATGCAGGCAACAGCATAAGAGTGTTTTGTGACTGTTGAGGAATGGTCCAGAAACAAGGAAAAAACACATTAAAAACAAGCCGTATTATGTCACCAGGTACCAGTACAGTTACCACAGTATTGCTATTGCTTGGACAAAAGCCCCTCTGGATTTATAAGCAATGATAAACAGGCAGAAGATAGACTCCTCTCACAACTTAATTCAAACCTCCTTACTCTTGCCTGCAGGATCTCTTCTTGGTTCCACCTTCCTTACTCAGAATCCTTTTATAGCAGATTCTCTTACTCTGGCAAAGAGCAAGGTCATTTACAATGGCAATAGAAAGTTGATTAGAACAAATAACAAAGGCTGTAGATTCAGCAACTTAAACTTCAAGACCATTAAACAGATGACTGAAACTCAGGCAGCATCTACTTTCTGTCAATAGACTCCCACAGCAGATTTCAAGACAAGTATTTCCTTTTCATGAGTGACTCTGTGTATTTTCTCCACTATTGGGATCCTTGGCTCTAAGTTTACCATAGAACTAGGTAGTTAATGATTAAGACACAAAAGGCAAAGCAACTCATTCCTAAGGTGATTGCATAATGACAGGCTATTCCACACATGCTCCAAGGTGCTGCAAGCTGAACAAAGTAACTCAGCTCAGACACAAAACTGTCACCTCCCCCAGCAATTCAAATTTTCATTAAGCTACAATCAGTGTGGTGAGAAGGGACAGGACAGATAAAAAAAATAGTTTAACAAGGCCATTTGCACTCTCCTCATACCACCCTCCCTTGGCCAGTTTCAAAGATTACTGCAACACCTACAGGCAGAAAGGGGGGGAGAAATAGAGGCAGGTGAGCTCACAGCTAGAAGTTATCATCTGAAAGTTTATGGATATCTCACTCAAGCTCATAAAACTCACCTTCAGATGAGCTATGACATGACAATGGCAGGAGATAACAAATATCAAAATCTTGTTGAAGAAATAAGAGCTAAAGTCCTATCCCATTATATATTCATCATACTTTTTTTTTCCTATAGAAAAACCCCAGCCTCACTAGCACCCTACAAAACATGCCTAAACCACACCTTCATTTAGAATAGCTGCTACTATTTAAACCAAACTCTTCCAATAGGGGTGGGACACTTTTCTAAATATCCCTCAGCTGTGGGGAACAAAGAGTTACTGGATCCTCTGCTGTTAGGACTAGCATGCTCATGCAAATGCTTAAGAACAAAAAACAACTAGTTTGTGTTTGACCAGGAACCCAAGGAATGATTTTCTTAATAGGACATAATAGCTCTTGTTCCCTTTTTCCAATGCCCTCGTGATAAAGCAGTGTTTTAATGGAAGATACCAATGAGAGTAGGCAGGGGCACAATGGACAGATTCTAGTCAGAAATGGATATATTCAGATGTCACTAGGTCATGGTGCTCAGTTGAAAATGGTGAAATTTCCATCAGATTCTTCCCCCTGACAGTCACATACTAAGCATACACTGGAGGGAACCTGTACTCACGTCCTTCCAGTTACCTGACTTCTTGCAACTGTCCATCTGGGCAAGCTGCATCTATAGCACCAGCAGCAGCCTCGGCTGCTACCTCCAGGGTAAGGGAAGGGGGAGAAAACCCACACTCACCTTGGTAGAATCGTCTGCTCAACAGAGTGAACCCTCTACTGCTGGTCTCAAAATCCACATCCATCTCTAGAGGGCATGCTAGATTAGCGGGCCATTAGCAGTACATCTTCCACACAGCGAAAGAGAAGTGACTGTTCCCTTCTACCTCCATTGTCTGTGCTACTTTCTCTTTTCCTGGTAACTCCTTTCCACCCACCAGCCGTGCAACAGAGCAAGCAGTTCCTGAGCAGTTAGGCCAAGGTCCACAGTGCAGACTGCTATGTAATATGTACCGAGTAGGGACAGTGGAAAGGAAGGCTTCCTGACAAGGGAAGCGCACAGAAAATATCTTCCTGAGGAGAAAATGATGCTGGTAGGATTGATGAGGGATCGTTTCCCAACTACTTTACAGCCCCTGGGACCACAAAGGCTCTGAGCTGGGACTATCACAGGCTCACACGAGCCTGCTCTCTTCATCCAAGTAAGAAAACACATAGATGTGGTCAGAATGATCCATCTAGGACTGCAAAACCTCCCTGCAGTAAATAGTTTGTCCAGTGGCTTATCTATAGTCACTGAAGGCAAGAGAAATCTCTCCATTATTTATTGTTAGTACCCCATGATTTGACATTTAATTTAAGTTGTCTACTGTGTCTTGCCCAGCAGCCTCAGCATTATAAATAGGGAAACTCTTTTCATTCCCATTTAAGAACTAGCCACAAGGATTCAGATCTACTTTGATGAACCTTTTTGTGAGGCTTGCATTATGTTGCTGTGTATAGGTGATATTCAGAAGTATACAGGGACCTCTGTTGTGAAGAAATTGATCTAACCAACAAAGAAACTGTTGCTTCAGGGCATCTCTCATGTTCAGGCTTTATAGGCAGTCATGTTTCCAATCTTTCCATCTGAAGAGATGGGGAAGTAGTTTCTTTAGCACACAGATTCAAAGATCTTTACCAAGAGCTTTTCTTGATTAAAATAACATTTTCTGTATGTTTCAAAAGGTTCTGCAATGCTTGGAACACCAGGTGTTTTGTCACAGCACAGTCAGAAAAAGGCTAGGCATAGTGTACCCTTGAGAAATTCATGTCAAGCATGGTTTAAACTAAAAGGGGAAATTTATATGAGATGCTAGGAAAAACATTTTTTACTCAGAGAGTGGTGATGTGCTGGCACAGTTGCTCAGAAAAGCTGTGGTGCCCCATCCCTGGAGACACTGAGGGCCAGGTTGGATGGGGCCCTGGGGAGATGAGCTGGTGTGCGACAGCAGTGCCCATGGCACCAGGTGGGGCTGGGTGGGCTTTGAGATCCCTCACCCAAACCATTTTGTGATTCCATTATTCTGTGATTCTATGAGCCCTGACTGCTCCCTTTTCCTTCACGTGCTCTGATGTGGATTCTAAGAGGACGTGCTCCGTGATTTTCCAGGCAGGGCTTTCACTTCAGACTTTTCTCACTTCTCTCCTAGACATGACTGTACTGCATCCTAACTCATGCTGCTATAATTGCTTGCTTTTTCTAATATTCCAGATGCCAGATTGCAATTATTTATAATAATGATAGTACGCTAACTCACCAGGTTCGATCAAACTGTATTCAATCTCCAGTGTAAGTCATGTAAACACATAGCCTGGATTCTCAAATCAGAAAATATGAATGTCAAACATAATTATCTTTCAGATGCGAAAATGTAGAAAGAAACATAAAACAAGAGGTTTCTCCTCATTGAAACAAACTGTAATGACCTAGGAGAGGCAAAACGAGCCAGCCACTCTTACTTTGGTTCCAAGGAAAACTCTCAGTCCTTTGTAAGCGTGGCCTGAAGCTTACCTACACATCTTGCAGCTGGAGCTGAAAAGTAAATCAGGCCATCTGGTCTTCAGATCCCTTACCCGTACAGCAGATTGGCCACTTTATTATTAACAGCTTTTCAAATTGGTCATAAAAACACTTCCAGCACTTATACTTTCATAAATACTCACTTGTATTAGCATTTGCTACCTCTTTATGTACATTAAATGTTTATACTGTGCTTATTATCAACATTCCTGAGTAGCATAATATATGCAGCCTCAAAAGCCTGCCTCAGAGAGGAAAAATAAGAAGAGGTCCATATGTTTTAAGCTGTCTGTGCTTAGCTTTCATCTTCAGACAAGACTTGCCCTTCATTTCTGAAAACTGACTTTGCCTTGGACCTTGCAGCACTTACCACAGACACGTGGTTACAGAGCACTCCTTGGACACGCACATGAGGGACATGAGGAAGAGAGCTGATAACATACACAGAAGAGCCCACCAAACCATGTCCTTTGCTTTGAGCTGTGGATGGAAGGCATCATGAACACCTTCTCCATGTGGAACTGGACCAACTGGGAGCATCAGCTGGTTCGGGTCTCCTAGCTGAGGGAGCAGGTGCTCTGACATAGCTGAGCTACTCAGTTGCTCAGCACCTACCCTGGGGCACACACTGTGCCTTGGGCTCATCCATGTAGTGCTTGTGAATTAAGAAGTTTCCCGTGTTTATATATGCTTACTTAATGTTTGTAGACAGTGTATTTTGATAAGGCTTTGCTAAATCAGTTATCGTGATTACATTTGAGTAGCACTGGGAACTCAGTTCTGTTAAAATAACATTTTGATCGTTAATTCAATTTCTTTGCCTCTTATTTCTGTTTTCACCACATTTCTCCCAAGAAAAACAAAACAAAACAAGCCTTACATTGCCTTAAAGAAGGGATACAACTGATTAGTAGTTTATATACCAGGTCTATCACCTTCACTAGTTTGCCTCTAGGTTTCAGAAAGAATTACAAGTTCCCCTCATGCCTATGCATCTGTTCTTGAAAATTGCGTGAACTTATTTTTTTTCAGCATAGAATTGCCTGTACTCCCATATTCCTGAATCTTTGTCAATATTTGTTCACTGTTAATGTAAACACTCATGGAAAGACTGCAACCTCAAGACTGAGTGGAATACTTACTCAGCAGATGACAGTTTTACCACATATCTGTTTATTTCTTAAAAAAAAAAATAATATACAAGAGAGCTTTCTATTTAGATATTCTACATATTTTCAGTTTGTGAGACTTCTTCTTTACTCCTACACCCATTTTCAGTCTCAAAGATAAATAAATAAACAAACAAATAGACATGGCGCTGACATTTGTTTATCAGCTGAAGTAAGTTTCCATGTCTTGGAAAACAAGGCTATGAACCTTAAGGAAAGGATACTTCAGTGTAGGGCTGGTGGGGATAAAAAAAATAGGGATAAAAATAGGGATAAAAAATATCTTTGCTAGGAGCACTGAGCACTGGCTATTCCATACCAGCTTTCAAACACCACTCCTTGCAGGAGAAACCAACAGCCTTGAGGGCGGTGCTCACACCTTCATTTTACTGCCTCAAAAGCATGTGACAGCTCCACATGGGACGTGACAGGACCAGCCAAAATAAGGAAAGAATGAAACGTTGCTTGGAAAGAACAAATGAAAGAATATGCCTCCATGGCTGAGCGGTGCCTCTAGTCCCCATTCCTGTAGTGACCAAGAGCTGCTGTGTCTCTCAAAGGGCTGAATTCTGATCTGGGTGAATCCTCTGAGCTTGGGCTACTGCATATAAAGTAAGACTGCCTCCTCTTCTGCAGAGCCTGTTTTGAGCAAGGCCTTGCCTGATGTCTTTGGATTATGGTACAATGCCCTGGAATAAAATAGCCTACAACATGAAGACTGACTGTGCTCACAGACATAGTACTAAAGTCATGCCTGTGAGTGTCACTGTGGCATAGGGTCCAGACAGAGGAGCTCTGAGGAGCACAGTGTGAAATTCAGAAGTGAGAAGTGAACATCCATTAAGATTTTGCCTTCCAGCTCTATTTGAAGTCTAAACTTAAAGTTATCTTCAGGCCATTTATTCAAACACTGTTTCTGGTTTCTAGTAATAGAAACTGAAATGAGAGTGACTTAGCCTAACCCTGAACAAGACTGTCATACAGAAAAATGAGACTTACTTTTAAAGCTCCCTTCTGATCTTGACTGTAAAGCTTCTAGTTCAATCACTTTGCAATCTCCTCCTAGCTGTAGTGTATTTCACCAGTAGGAAAACCACCAAGTTAAAGGGAGTGATTGTTCCCTCCGCCAAGCACTCATGAGTACTCATCCTTACATTAGACAGAGAATTAATCCGCATTAATGTAATCTGTAAGTCGCCTAGAAGCATTTCCATTTTATTTCTGAAGAAGAGTGTGTCACAGTATGATTATAGAAGAACTAGCTAAATAGCGAAGTAAAGTAAGAAGGTAAAATTTTTAAGGTAGCAGAATTACCCCTGTGTGCCCCTGATTTTCTAAGTTCATAGTTGATCTTTAGCTTCTTGTGTCCTAAAAGTAGTTTTTTTACTGTGTTTTTAGATCTGAAATAATATAGATATAAAGAAGATGGACCCAAAATCTCCCCAACGTTGCACAGAGATAGGGCAACAAATAACAAACATAAGTCACAACATGGGGAATTCTGATTTGATATACAGAAAAAGTATTTCACACTAAGGGCAGTCAAATGCTGGAGCAAGTTGTGCAGAGTGCATTTGAAATCTCCGTCTTTGAAGATGCTCAGAACTCAACAAAATCAGTTTCTGAGTAACAGGGTGAGTCTCTGGCTGGACCAGATGACCTCCAGAAGTTCCCTCCAACATAATTATTATGGTTCTATGATTATGACTATATTGAAACCTCTCCCACATTTACAGGAATCATTCAATGTCACTGTGTGAACTTGCATCAATCCCCCTGATGTCATAATTATTGGCCTGGTGGAATTTTCTATTCATTCCTGTTTTATACTAAGTCAGTCCTGACAGAGACCGCAGTTTTTTAAATCAGAACATTGTGTTGGTTGGCCTTCTGTCAGCGTGACCTCGATTGCATGTTAAATGTTTATTACCTTATTTTTTTTTTCCTTTGAAGAGCTAACCTATTTCAGCTTCATATTAGTGTTCCTATTTTTTTTTTTTTCAGTGCATGTGTCATTTGTAGCTTTATAACTAATAAAACTACAGTCACCTGTACTGTAGAGCATTTTGATTTTTTTACTTACCTACGTGGATTCTTATTCAAGTGGGACTACTTTGGAAGTGTCTTGGAATATGTGTATCAGTTATATATGGCTTGTATGTATTTCTTCTTGGGTGAAACGAAAAATTTAATTATATGAAAAAAAAATGCAAATTACTGCCAACTGTGTTAACTGTGAGAGAGTTGCATTATCTTCTAACATAAATTGTCAGTGAATTGAAGAAAAGACGTTTTGGAAGCTGATCTGATTACTGTCAGGGAAAGTGCTCAAACTCAATTGTTGGCAAATGTCCAGTACCCATCACTGAATGATCATCACCTCATCATTCAGCCTTCTCAACTGACATGCAAAACAACATCCAAATATTCATTGCACATCTGTGCCGGACAGATTATGCATTAGCAATTCAAATCAATCCGATGTACAGGCAGTTTCTGTAAAAGCGTCTGTTTGGGTGAGATGCCTTGTTGTCTGGGATAGATAATAAGGCAACTCTGTCTAATCTTGGAGAACAATCAACCCATCTTGAGAAGGTGACTGACTACGTATGCTCTTGCCCTGACAGCACAAGAACAATGGCCCCATAATGCACTTGACTCAGCTGGTAATAAAATCTACTTTTGATTAGCAGCCATGGCTTGTGTCAATCACCGCGTGATGTACCATTGTCCTCTGGTCCTGAACACAGTTTATTTACAGGGAAACAAAAGCTTTTTGGATATGGCTGCTGCCCAGAGATTGCAAAATAGATTGAGCTGTCAGCCTCGCACACTAGATGAAGATTAATGAGTTGTGCAGACAATAAATATGAAGCAATGACCATAAATATGCTAATAGGTATTATCCATATACACTATAATTGCTACAAAAATTAAAAAGTAGTGTGAAGGAAATAGGTCACGGGGTGATGGATAGATAATCTTGGATGCTGAAGATCTTTGGTTCAGTCAGATTCTCTACAGGTTTATTTCCTTCAATTAGACCCTTCAAAAGAGTAATTGTTTAAAAGCTGTTTGAATAATCTCTTTTGAAACAGAGGTTTATGGGAAAATGTTTATGAAAAAGTGACTTCAATGAACATGTTATTAGAATGAAAAAGGTGACTACCGAAAGCAAGTTATGCGGAGATTAATGTCTGTCATCAGCTGCTCAGCTTCTCTATGAAGGAAACGTGTCTAAGTGGTACACGAGTGAGAACTTCCAGGAAAAAGGGCTGCAGAGCTCAGCATTTTGTATCCAGAGACATGAGAGAATCAACTCACTCTGGGTTAAAATATAGAAGAATTGCATGCACATCTGTTTGTCTGTATCCGTTTGTTTGGTATTTTCATCTTAACACACTTGTTTTCCTGAAGAAGGGAAGGATCCCCATAACTCAATTTGTCAGAGTACTTCCAAGCCAGCTTCTGGTCCTCCAGTCACTGTCAAAGAATACCTGGTCCAGATAGCATGTGATTTCTGACACTTAAAGATTTCACCTGAACCTGAAACCCTGAGAGTTAGATATCAAACTGTGTTAGCTGAAATGTGTAAACGTGAAATTATGGTAGGCTGAAAATAGAGGTAATCCTATTCCTGTTATTGATGGCTTTGACTCTCTGTTCTCTGAGGCTCAGAAGTGCTGCTGAACGCTCCTCAGGTCAGCTCACACCACCTATCTCCTCTCCTCCAATTTTCATCTTCTGAAGAAGGGAAGTTAACTATTATGTCTCCCAGGTGCCAGAGAGGCTGGTTGTCAGGTTCAGTGATAAGGGCTGTTTTCACTTTCCTTTCATTCTTTACCTAGAGATTGCATCATTTTTGGTTTAAAATTATCAGTGAATTTTTGGCTGACAGCCCATAGACTTAGAACTGCCTTTGTGCTACTGGGACAGGTTCCTTGTGAACTCAGCTGGACATCAACTGGCCTAACAGCTTGAAAATTACACATTTGAACCCAAAATACTGGTTAAAGGAAGTAAACCAGGTAGGAGATGTTTAAGGAAAGCCTCTTACACAAAGTGAGCAGGTGAAAAAAGTGTATCTTTCTGGATGGACTGGTGGAGAGAGGCGACCTCTGAAAACTGTGTGCTTGGGGGTTGAGCTCCTGTTCTCAGCCCCATTTCAGTGATGACAGTGCGTCTTTAAAGTGGAGGCTGTTATGTCAGCCATGGCACATGCTGTCAGGGCACAGCAAGAGCTGGCTGTTCCCAAAGGGACAGGGAATTAAGTACAACAGAAGGGTCAGGAACACCACCAGCCACAGCCGTGCTGCACCATTCCAAGGAAGGTGAGTAGTGCAGGCACAGAGATGACAATCAGATGAAGCAAATGCTCAGGTCACCAAATGAGATTATGGTGATGAGGCAGTTTCAATGTCAAGCCAGAAGCATGAGTCAATAGATCCAAGTTCAGATGTGGTGACAGCAGTATGGTTGAGTCATGGCTCAGACATCACTGTACAAGCCTACCCATCATAATCAGGCAGGCCCAACTAATACAGGCTGCGGGTGAGAGCCTGGGTCAGGTAGGCATGGCTGTGATGGAGCTGCAGACAGGTGCACCTACAGCATTGCTGAGACAGGATGGAGCCCACAGGCAGAGGGCAAGGGTGGAGGCCCCTAGGGAGGCTGTTCAGGGTCTTTAAGATCTAATGGTGAGCTTAGCCCTGACACATTCACGAGAGAGTGGCCACGTTATGCCAAGCTGAACTATTTGCAAATTGAAGTGTCA
This sequence comes from Odontophorus gujanensis, assembly GCA_013399175.1. Taxonomy (NCBI): domain Eukaryota; kingdom Metazoa; phylum Chordata; class Aves; order Galliformes; family Odontophoridae; genus Odontophorus; species Odontophorus gujanensis. The sequence goes on from VXAB01003716.1 coordinate 609,876, forward strand.
GAAGCTTACTAGGAATCAGGAAAGATTTTATTTTTTCTATATGTATAATAGAATATCCCAAGTTTCCACTATAAGCTGAACACATGTAAAATAAATCTCTTCCAGGTCAGAACTTCATTTGCTGTACCAGTAGTCATAAGGAACATAAAGGTGGGCAGAGGTCAGCTGTTTTTGGTTCTGTGTCATCTATGCCTGCTGATGTGTTCATCACTCAACTCACTGCAAAAACACATGAGATATTGTAATGATCTCTCTAAAGATTGTTCTGTGACATACTTAGAATTATAGAACCATATAATTGTTTAAGTTGGAAGGAACCCTTAAAGATCTTCTAGTCCAACTCTCCTGCAATGAACAGGTACAACTACAGCTACATCAGGTTGCTCAGACCCTGTCCAGCCTGACTTTGAGTGTCTCCAGGCATCCACTACCTCTCTGGGCAACCTGTATGCAAAGAATTCTCCTGAATTTTTTTAGTAGCTTCCCTCTCCGTATTACACTGAATTTCTTCACCCTGTCTTATGAAACTACTAGCAATTCCTCTTTTCCCTGCTTGTTCACGAGTGTCTTTATCAATCATGAACTGCCTTTAGGCATTTCACTTGCAATTAAGCTTTTGTTTTATCTAATTTTTTTTTTTTTAGTTAAATAACTCTATGTGGATTCATTAAGAAATGCGTTTTAGAATTTGGTAAAAAACTCATCATATGCAGGGTCTCTCTGCAACATCACGAAGTTTTAATTTCCCATTGCTCTGCCAGATTTTATCATCATGTCTTGTTGGAGTGTTTGGAATATTAAATAAGTGATATTAACCAAGCACCAAAAGATTTTAGCAGTTCTGAAGGAAGTACATGCAATGATACCTATAAAGAAAGTGGTATTTTTGTTACATTGTGACTTTAAAAGGGCCTACAGCTTAATTATCTTACTCTTACATGAAATTTCACTTACATTTAAGCTGTAACTTTAGATATTTTGTAATATTAAATAATTAAGAATGATAAATGAGAGATGAGATAGAGATTTTGGAAGATCAAGATGCATCATGAGAGAAAGCCTAATGCAAGCAGACTGGTTAATAAAAGCAACCATAATGGAATTAAATAAGACAAATACATCTGAATTAAAGAAAAAAAAATGAATAAAAGTGTTCAACAACACAGAGAGCAGTATTGCTCAGGCATGCATGGGGCAAGTATCCCACCACTCAGATACATACCACATAGAGTAGCAAAGGAATGGACTTCATATCATCTGTTCCATAACCCAATACGTACAAGATAAGGTAAGGGCATTACACAACAGTGATAATGCTTGATTTTCTTTCTGTATTATTTACGCTGTGAGAGCTCTTCCTATGGTACTCTGAGCTAATCAGATAATCTTTACCTAAGGAAGGAGACCTATGGATAGCAACTGTCTAATCTGAACTACTGGCTAAGAAACACCACGATAAAATAATCATATGCCATGTCCTGTTCATTAAAGATGGAGCTTTAACAAGATTTGCAGGAGGAAGAACTAAACAGCTGTGTCAATCTGCTCTCATGACATAAAGTCATCTAACAGTTCTTTCCATAATGAAATTAATTTCTATCACCCTACGTTAATTGTATTCTGACTTACTACTCCCTGTAAACTTTTTTTTTTTTTTTTCCGGGGGGGGGGGGGGGGGGTGGGGTGGATGTACTNNNGGGGGTTGGGCGGCAGATAGCTACATCTCAGCCAAACTGAAACAAACTCAGTTTGCAGTTTCTGTAACAGTACTACTTTGCTACCTTTTTGTCTATTTTTTTTTCACAGTCACGTTGACCCTTAAAATGAAGAAGTGCCCTTTTTTAAAATGCTTTCAATAAGGTTTGTTTGTTTGTTTTTTATCTGGCATGCTCATGAAGGTCATTTTCGTTTCTTGTGTGATCGCAGGTTTCACCTACTTTCCAGTTTCATTTTCGTTTCCTTGCTGTTAGCTTGAAAGGGTATAAAGGGGGTGGCTGTGAACTTCTTTCTACACTTTCAGCAGGCAAAATGTCTGACCAGAACGTCCACAAAGCTGGTTTCACTTCCTCCGGTATTGCAAGAGGTTCTCTTGCTTCATCGATCATGTCTGGTGAGGCAAAATCCTTCGGGGGCGGCGTTCCTTCTGGAGGGACTACTGCTACTCTACAAGAAATGGGTAAAAGAAGCTTTTTCTTCCTTTGTTTTGTTTTAGAGAATAGAGCCAAACAGAATTATATCCTTAAAAACAAGCTTGTCACATAATCGCTTCTCTCCTACATTCCTGTATTGCACTGAAGACTGAAGATTCACATATGAAATTGCATGTCATGAGTGGGATGATGTTGAGGAGGTTTTCTGTAAATGTACATATGCATGAGTATATACATACATAGATATTATTCATGAGAAATGGGACAACGGTTATTCAGAGTTTGTGGTGTCTCTCCAGTCCGCTGGGAATCATCAGTAATACAGAAAGTCATGCTAGCAGTAAGCATCCATACATGTACACAAGAACATGATCTGTGTACCAACATTTCATATAAATTATCAGATTCCCCTTGCTCTTTGCTCTTACATACACGTGTATCACATATACAGGGAGAAAGCATGAAATCTTATGCAGACTCCATAACAGAGGGAAATTAGCTGCCATTTCAGAGCTAAATACACAAAAGAATATATGCATCCTTGTAGCATGTATCCAAGTACTAAAAATATCCATAACTGGCCTTCATGCAAGCTCACCCTGCAGGTGCTTTCTCTTCTGTTGCTTGCACAGAGCAATCCTAATCTGACAATGGAAGCAGCTTGGCACTTGTTTAACCCCATGTGCCACTGGATGCACACAGAAGGCATCCTGTCTGCTAATCCTACCCACGAGACCTGGTTCAGCAGGCATCCTCTGAGTATGCATAACCCCACATAGAAGAGAGCCACGTGTGATTCTGATTTATCCAGCACCACAGTGGTTCATAGGCTGACCTTGGGTCAAGGCTTCAAACCCCTTACTGCTTTGGGGGTCTTGGATTCACAAATCTCACGTATCAGGAACATGTTTACCAGCAGTCTGTGGGCTGGCAACAACTGGGAATCTCTGCTATATTGGCCAGCTCCCAGTCAACTTGCCAACTTCTGGTCAACTGCTGGAAAATTCCTAGTCAACTGGTCAACAGCTGATCAACTGCTGGCCAACTGCTTTTGTGGTAAGCAGCTACAGGTCTACTGTAGGGTGGAGCTGAGCCTGATTCATCTAGCCATAAAATACATTGTTGGCCAGGTAAGCTGTCTAGGGTCTAGATTTGTGCCACCTTTTAACAAGTAAAATTGTGATAGACCTGGCTGAGAAGAGGTAAGTTATTTTTTTTTTATGTGATTTACATTGCTGACAATGTTTTTCATAGCATACAGCTCTGAAAGAGTAGTAACATAAGGGTCACTTAGAGAGATACTGTCTGGTACTCCCAAGAAATACTGTCTAAATTTTTACTTTGTATAAAATGATCAATGAGTTTAGGTTACAGAATAAAGTGCTTATGGAATACTCAGCAGCAAAGAATTTAGGGGAAGGCAGCGGCAGCTAAACAGAATATGAGAGGCTGAGAGGAGAAGAGGAGGGCCAAGGGATTGAAGAGAAGGAAGAGCTATTCTAGGACACCCCACTGCACTATCAGCACAGAACCCACTACAGAGAAACCACCACTAATACCATAATAAAGCAGATAGCTGCAGAACTCTGCCTTCTGGTACAGTGGTAGTGTGCTTGCCCGTAGCCAGTGGTGTCCTACAGAAAGCATGAAATTGCAGTTTCTAAAATAAAAATTGGAAGATTTGTATCCTTACCTTCAAATGCTGGGAATACTTAGAAGAAAGAGAAACAAACATTTGACAGTGCCTTACTTTGTACTTTCAGTGTCTGTACCAACTGTATGCTTTCAGGAAAAACACTGGTTCTGGTGAAGATAAATCTACAAGACTAGAGGAAACTTTAGCCATGCCTACAGGACACACTCCAGAAGAGCTCTTATCCCTGTGAAAAGTACTTGCTCTGTAACATTGCCAAGACAGGTGTGAGCTTTGGCTCCCTGCAGCAGGAGAGCTTGCCACACGTTCTTTGCCTGATTGAGAGTTAAAAGGGCCTGATTTCATTTCCGCAGGTGCTCCTGAAATCTCTTGCTCTTCAAACGCATCTTCTTAACCTTTCCCTTCAGTCTGGAAGCCCTCCCCCACGTGCAGCAGGGCATGAGTATTGTTCAGTATCACTTTACAGATGACATGATAACAAGCTCATCACCAAAATATTTGAGCATCCTCCAGGAATGTTTTAAGGGTTGTCACTAGCATTTGTCATTGGTAATGCTTTACTCTTTTCCCAGGAAAAGAAGGGTTTGCAATGGGATACTTTGTTCAGGGCTTGCTTGTAATGAGATGGAGATTTACATTGATAGTGGTCACTAGCTACCACAGTTTGCTGTGTTCATCATCTAGAAGTATCTATTATGTATGGGTTTATGCCATGGAATGTGAAGTAAAAGCACCTGTAAGGTGCAAGGTCTGCAACAACCCTTAGTTTCTGTGGGAGATTGTTGTGCAGTCATTGAATCATAGAATCACCAAGGTTAGAAAAGATCTCCAAGATCACAGGATCATAAAGTGGATTGGGCAGGGCCACCAACCTCCAGATCTGGTACTAGACCAGGTTGCCCAGAGCTCCATCCAACCTGGTCTTGTACACCTCCAGGGATGGAGCATCCACAGCCTCTCCGGGCAGCCTGTTCCAGCACCTCACCACTCTCTGTGAAGAACTTCCCCCTGACATCTAGTCCAACTGTCTGCCTACCAATGATAATTACCCACTAAACCATGTCCCCCAGGCAGCTCCTCACAAAACTGCAATTCCAGAAGAGACAAACTTTACCCAAACTGTTTTGGAGAACCAAATTAATCAGAACAGTCCTTGTGACAGAGTTGTAGGTTTTCTTTATATTCCAGCAACATCCACAAAACACCGTAGACATCCTTTCACCAGGATGCCATCTAAAAGGAAGTGCGCTGGTGGAAGAGGTCAAGTAATTAGCAGTCTTTGTCTTCTGAAACATTTTCTAGCTTTGTGTTTTTTTAGAAAAGAGTGGTAGTTTACAATTATCCTGTGAAGACTTCTTCTTAGGAAAGCAACATCTCCTTTGTAACTTCCCCAGGTGCCAAAGGCTCGACGCACTCCTCAGGCTTTACCAGCAGTGGGATCTCCGGTGGCTCCAGGGCCTCCCAGATGATGTCCAGTGAGGCCACCACCTACGGAGGCGGAGTTCCCAAGGGTGGCACAACTTCCACTATCCAGTCCATCTGTAAGTCAGAGTCCTCCTAACACAGAGGAGGCTTGATAGAGAACTGGAAAAAGATTTGAAGCTCTTCATTTCTAAAAGTGTCTGTCAAAGTGTAACACAAATCTCTGTCCTGAGAACCTTTGTAAGCCGTGCTTAGATGTTCCATATGTTATCCTGCACTGCAACATTACTTTAAATTGCTCTTGTGTTTGTGTTTGTCCATAGCAATGGGTGGCAAAGGAGGAAGGCGCTGAATAGAAAGAAGCATTGGTCCAGGAGCAGATCCAGCAAACCTGTCATCCTTTACAGACAGATTCATTTGACATCTTCTTCCCTTCTTTGCTCTCCCTGTACCTGACATGAAAGACAAAGCATTTTTCATTCTTTAGAATAAAAGTTCTGTTAAAATCATGGATGTTTGCATGAAATTAGTGGGGACAAGTATGGGGATGAGAATGAGGGCCAGGTTCTTCCCTGGTTAATTGTGTTCTGAAGCAAAGACACATGTAAACACAAGACAATAAATGTAAGATACAATACTCCAGGATACAGTTTACAAGAGCCTATAGTTTATCAGCACTAGACTCTCCTAGTAATTTTCTTTCTTTGCTTACCCTACAAAGGTAATCACAGAACAAAATTTACCCTGTTGTGAGAGAGAAGCCTAGACACTCTTTATGAAGGGTGCTCAGCAGTTTCTTTCAGATGTACTTCTGATGGCTTATCAAATTAAATTTTACTTAATTGAAAATACATATAATCAGATGACAACAGGTTTCAAGAATTATAGAACTGTAGAATCATAGAATCATAGAAAGGCCTGGGTTGAAAAGGACCTCAAAAATCATTGAGTTTCAACACTCCTGGTGTGGGCAGGGTTACCAGCCACTAGCCCAGGCTGCCCAGAGCCACATCCAGCCTTGCCTTGACTGTCTCCAGAGATGGGGCATCCACAACCTCTCTGGGCAACCTGTTCCTGTGCATCATCACCCTCTGAGTGAAAAACTTCCTCCTAGTATCTAACCTGAATCTCCTCTGTCTTAGTTTAAAACCATTCCCCCTTGTCCTATCACCATCAACCCGTGTAAAGTCATTGATAGTTTCTTTTCATTTCAAAAATAAATTTCAAACTTCATGAATCCAGCTAATGTTTGTCTCCATCTCCTATTTGTAAGATTCTATTTACACTGATATTTCAAGACCCTGTAAGTTTATCATCATCTTGGTCACCAATAGACAAAAACTAAGTCTGTAATCTGTGGGTGTTACCTGATGAGAGTGAGGAAGGGAGCCCACCATCTCTGGTGTGGGCCTCACTATCAGAGCCTCCTGATGTTCCCTGCTCACCTGACTCCTTTCATTCAGCTGTGCTCTCACTATGCCATTTCCCCAGACCACATAACTTTGTCCGTTTCCTAGTCATGCTCATACATGCATATCCCACCTTTCTTCTTCCACCTTTTGTCTTTCCAGCTTCTGATCCTCTCTCCTCTGTCTCATTCCTTCTTCTGTATTTCCAACAAAACCACTCAGTGCATCCTCTCCTTCCCTTTCCTCACCCCAAAACAAAGAGAGGCAATCTTAAACCCTAAGGTGGGGAGCTGGGAGATGCTGGGCTATCTTGGGAAAAAAATGAAATTCAACTGTGAGTTCTAAAGGACCATTAGGATGGGCCATGAGTTGTAGTTGTAAAACCATAGAAAATTAATTTCAAAGAAACCTTGGTTTGGGGAGAACAAAGCTCCATGTCTGCATATTGGTTATTTACTGCTAAATTACTGTTGCTGCAGTAGATATCTTAGTGTAATATTAGTTATAGGAAGCTTCAATCTGGTTTGTTTGTGTTTTTTTTTCTACAGGTCGCCAGTAATTCTGCTTTTGCAGCCTTGACCATCCAGCATAACAAACATAAAAACACTGAAATTCTGTGTATTTGGCATGGCCTCATTGTTTACATGCAAATATAGAACCAACAGTTTTCTGTGATGCATCATCTTCAGGTCTGGGCTGGTACATGTCTCTGTTCAAGCCATCGCACACTTCTGTCCCAAGGTCTGGTGTGGCAGCCTGTGACTGCCAAAATACAGCTGTGTGTCAATAGCAGACTCTCATTCCCTTTTGCTTGAAGTGGAGCAAGGTAGCTGATCATGTCTGATTTCCAGACAGAGACTCCCTCATGTGCAAATGCTGTCAGAGAGGAGCAAGGATCTAGATCCCCACAAACAAGTCTTCAAGCACCTGCTTTAATGTTGATGATACTGAAGTGCAGTGTAATAATGAAATCAATGTAAGAATGAAAGAGAATTAGAAAAGATCAGGCAAATAGCTCATCAGGCAAACAATTTTCATGGAAAGAATCATAGAATCATTAAGGTTGGAAAAGACCACTAAGACCATCTCATCCAACCACCAACCCATTCCCACCATGCCTGCTAATCACATCTCTCAGTGTAATGTACATGCATTTCCTGAACACCTCCAGGGACTGTGATCCCACCACCTCTCTGAGCAGCTTGTGCCACTGCTTCGTCACTCTTTATGAGAAGTTCTCTTATTATCCAAACTGAAGCTCCCTTGGCACACCTTGAGGCCATTTCCTCTTGTCCTAAAACTGTTGTAAACTAAGTTCTTTAAACAAATTTTGTAAACTAATGCTGTCTTATCTGAATGCATATCTTTTTGATGACAGTTGAAGACTTTGACTCTTACTTTCCCACACAGGCATAAAATTTAAAACAAAATTCAACTTCACCGTTGGCATTTCTTGATCTCAAGTGCTTTGTCTTGTTAAAAATGGCTATCATCAGTGAAATCTAATAAAAAGCATTTAAGCATAAAAGATGGAAGGATGATCCAAACTTATGCAACAATCCTTAATCCCTTATCAGCTCCCTTTCAGCGTCTGTATGATTCAGGCATTGTGAGTTTGGGTAGTCCCACAGTCCCCAGTAGGCCTACAGGAGAACAAAGGTAAATGCGTCCTCCTGAACACGTCACTCACACTTAACTCACTTAAGCAAGTTCATAACTGCATTATTGGAAACGCAATATTCACATTTTTAACAGAAAATAATTGAAGCTGTCCAGTAGCAGTAAATTTGGCAATGTAAATCCCTTGTGTCTCTCAATCTTTCACAACAAATAGACAGAAAGGGAGAGGAAGGAAAAGAGGCAGCAGCATGTGATTACCAGAGCAATAGCAGCCAAACAATATGCTGCAGAAAGAACATAGCTCTCTGCACAGAAATCAATTTTTCCCATGGGATGGGGTCGATAGTTGTCTGACAGGACAGTATACAGGCAATTTAATAGCATTTTATCTAAATGAATCTATTCCTCCACCCCACTGGCCTCGCAGTGCCAGAGCAGGATCTCTAAGTAAAATAGATTTATTTATTTTTTATCATATAACAGGAAAACATTTATCATGCTGAACCACTACCACTGTCTATTAAAAATCATTTATCCCAGTTAGTTACTCATTACCAGCAACTCCTTCCCAACACAGCTATTCTAATTAGTTAACTTATGCATGCAGTCCATAAAAATCATTCTCAGTTAATTCTAGATATATTTTTCTCACTCAAATAATTTCTAAACTATAGGTCACCTTTTCGGCAAAAATAAGCCCACAAACCAGGCGGAGGCAATTGACTCAGAGGAATGTTTCTGAATATATCTGAAATGATGGTTTTATGCAAGAAAAAGCTTAATCTTTGAGCAATGCTTTATACACAGAGATTGGTTGTCCAGCATATCTATTTTAATAGCACTTTAATAAATAAAGCTGATCTGATCTTATTAGCAAATATCTGTGTGAAGTAAATGGTAATGAATAAGAACCTCTAATAAGCATCATTCCAAGGATAGATCTTCAGCTCTCTGGGAGTTTGGTATTGTGCCCCAAAGGCTCTTGTAAATCCAGCTGCAGTTCTTGCTCATCATTTAGAAGATTAGGGGCTGATAAGCGACATCAAGCCTTATTAGAACGGGCTAAGGCAACGGGAAACATTAATTGGGTAATTTAATGCACAAGGAGACAATAAATGCCTGCATTGTGGTTCAGATCCTGTTCCTCTATTGATTTGTTCACGTCTTATTTTGTGAAATTCTCACAAATCCTTAGTGAAGATACCACATGACAAAATCTATGTTTAAAAACACCAGATTAATTCTGCTATTTCCTGCAGCTTCGCTTCACCTCCTGTGTTACCAAGGTAGCCTTCAGCAGTCCTGCCCTTGGCAAGCTGAGAAACAAAGATGTCCCCCTGCCTGAGGACTCCTCAAAGAAAGTGGGGAGAAACCCAAGACACATCAGCTATCTTCAGTGAAACGGTATCTCACCATCTCACTTGTGTTACCACTTCATCTCTTAGAAGAAAATGAATATAATTCATGTTCCCATGGATCAGACAGGGAAGAGCACACAGCAGAAGCATGGAGACTGGGAGGAAGCCCCATGTCTCTTTTCCTTCTGAGAGCTGGAAGCACTTGATAAAGTTCTCTTATCTTTCACTGTTCTGAAGGAGAAACTCTTGCTGGATTTGTCTGCCTCCAGAAGCAAGGAAGATGAGAAGAAACCTTTGCATGAGTATTTTTCTCCTGTCTAGTGCCATAATTTACCCACTGCTGGTGAAGTCACAATTAACTCAAGGTGGATTTAAGTGTCAGGAACGGCAGAATCTCAATACCACCTCCACATTTGAATCCCACATTGAGATTTCCTTCATGGAATCATAGAATTGTTTGAGTTGAAATGTCACCTAGTCCAACTCCCCTGCAATGAGCAGGGACACCTACAGCTAGATCAGGTTGCTCAGAGCTCTGTCCAGCCTGGCCTTGATTGTCTCCAAGGATGGGTCTTCCACCACCTCTCAGGGCAACCCATTCCAGTGCCTCAATACCCTAATTATAAAAGCCTTCTTCTTTATATCCAATATAAATCTCCTCTCTTTTAGTTTGAAACCATCTCCCCTTGTTCCATCACAACAGACCGTGTTAGAGAAGATGGAGGGTCCACCTGTAGCTCAGCACAACTCCTCTTCAGCACCACACGATCCATTTCCTTAGGGCCTCACATACTGAAGAGTCACAATTAATAATTCAGTTTAAGCACACAGTAATTCAAAAGTAATTACATTCCCTTATGAAAATATTCACGATTAATGGTTACAAAAATTAAAATAGTTCCTCATCTCTCTCCTTAACATTAAAATATAATCCACTTTATTGCTCATCTAATATGAACAATATTTCATCTCCGCTACCTTATTTTTATCTAGGATTTTTTTTCTAAATGCTTGACTTTAAATGTAAAAATAAATAAGTGGATCTCCCTTGGTGTCATAAATTTCATAGGAAATAATGTCCCTAGGGGAAAAAAAAGAAAGCAAAAAAACCCAAAACCATCACCTGCACAAGCATTTCTTAACATTCTGCTTTTTGCAAAAGCATTTGGAATTTCCACCCAGCCAAGATTTTTACTGGCTAGTTTGAGGCTAGCTCTGCAGTTTATGTTTATACATAAACAGCCCTGATTTTAATTGCTATCAACTTCTTACACTTGATAGATGGTTTTAAACATTTTTTGTCTCCAGAGACTATTTACTTTACCATGTATTGACACATTTTCAAGATTTATACTTCACTAAGGAACAGAGTTTACAATAAAAAGTAATGTATTCCGTGGCTGTGAATGGTAATGTTGCTAAACAATCCAAAGATATTTCACATCTGATAGTTATTTCCTTTTTACCCCCATCCCTGCATTGGTTTAGTTCTACTATAGATTTGGGATTTTAGAGAAAACTAGAATGCTGCATTTGTCGAATAAAACGTTTCAGAGATCCAATATTTCTTAAGTTTCCTTCCACTACAGACATTATTGATTTCATGATTACACTTCCATTTTTCCCAATAGTTACTTTAAAAGGGTAACTCCTATGGAAAGGGTTTGCTTATCTATGGGACAAGTGTAGGCCCTTATTTTCATAGAATGACAGAATTGTAGAATGGTTTGGGTTGTAAGGGACCTTTAAGATCATGTAGTTTCAACCCCCTGTTATGCCTCTCTCTAGAACAGGTTGCTCAAAGCCACATCCAGCCTGGGATGAGTCTGAACTTCTACAGAGCTCAAGTCAACCTATAGGCATTGCAGTCAGAAACGAGCAAAAGTATGAAGTACATTTTAAAACTTACAAGTAAGTTGTTCTTAGACAAACATAACTCAGCAAATGAATGAAGTCATGTCTGGATCAAGATGTCTGAAGCCTGTGTTCTGGTAACAAGCACAGGCTACATTGCCCAGAGAAAACCCAGAAGGCAAGGAGGGGTTCTTAGGAATTTCTTATTTATTTATTTATTTTCAGTCATTTCATCTTTTTGTTATGGCTTTATTTATTTATCCCTTTTGTGAATTGGTGATTATCTGTCACATGGCTCTTTTGCAGAGAACAATTGAAAGGTTGCTCTTGGTTTCATTCTTTTTATCTTATAATTTCCATTTCTCAAAGATCAGGAGTCACTAAAACAGTGAAAGGAATCATGCCCCACATGCTGCATAACCTCTTCTTCCTTACTGATCAGGAAATTGACAAGATGGGATGCATGAGGGTCTGTAATTCCTCTGGGCTAGGTGATGGTGCACCTGCACAAGAATGATAGCCAACAGAGTTTAAGTTTTCATGGAATCATAGAACCATAGAACTGTTAGAGACCTCTATGGTCATTTAGTTCAACCCCAACCCACCCCCACCATGCCCACTAACCATATCCCTCAATGCCACATTCACACATTCCCTGAACACCTCCAGGGATGGTGACCCATCCCCTCCCTGTGCAGCCTGTGCCACTGCCTCACTGCTCTTTCTGAGAATAAATGTTTTCTAATATTCAACCTGAACCTTCCCAGAACATATCACAGTATAATTCTGAGAGTATAACTCCAGGTTACTTGATATTTGCCATTAAGTTAGAGAATACTTCCCCTTCCTTTTCTAGAAGAATTGCAAAAAAAAAAAAAAAAAAACAATAAAATAATTATTTTTACAAAGTAATGAATTCAATGATTACCCATTAGGAATCCCTGTCCTGGCCATTCTCACTCTCCCACCCATCTTACAAGGATTTTCCTAGAGGAAATGATGCAGTTTCAACTATAGCTGGAATAAAATCTGAGCAAAGCTACAAAAGAGAAGCACAAAATAAAAAATGAGCTGAGCTGTTGCTTAAATCTGTTAATAACCAGACAGAAGATCAGCCAACAAGAATGACTAGAAACGAAAATGAAGAGAACACAAAGGGAAGTATTCCTGCAGATTTCATTCCTGTGGGAAGAGTCAGTAGAAATGGAGACCAAGCTCAGGTCGACACAAAAAGCATGTGAATACTTATGCATCAATCTGCAAATGCTCATGAATTTCCTCATATGCAGTTAGCATGGTGTTTATACTCGGGCCCGATAATTTGCTTTGCAAAGGCCTTTTGGATTATCACTAGTGAATTTTCAACCTCAATTTTATTAGGATGTAAATTGACCCTGGAAAACTATTTCAAGATACAGAACTAATAATTCTTCTGTAGTGCATTTTATTTATTTCTTCTGGCCCAAGGGCATAAACCTGACAGTAATTTTGAGCCAGTCCAGCGGAGGACTTATAAACAACACTGGATGAGATCATTCATTTCTGATTATTTGTGTTTGTTTCATCTTTAGCATAAGTAAGTTACAAAAGTACTGTTTGATGACTGGTTCTTTTCTGATGGATTTTAAATTACACGGGGAATATTCTTAGAAGTGAGTTACAAGTACATATACTATACATACATTATGAGCTTGACTCCTTTTGCCTCCAGTATTTAAAAATGGTGTACACACAGAGAGGTTAATGCTACCGTTTTCAGATAATTCACTTTAGAATGGCTCGCTCGGAGATTAATAGCACTGAAAACATCCAAACGTAATGGGATTACAATGTACTACTAACTGGTTCCTGAGGGTGGGCTGTAGCAGTGCTTCATCGCTGCGATGCAGCACAGGGATTAGGCAGCAGTGGCATACAGTGGTGACACATGAAAACTGCAGCTCTTTCCCACTACAGCGTGGGTTTTCCTTTCACAGGTTACTTGCTTTTTATTTGTGACATCTGTCGTAAGCACAGAGTGTGCTTGTAGTGCTCTGCCCTGAGCTCATTACAGAGAGACCACTCGTCCAAGGACACCATGCTGACCCAGGTGTGCAGAAGAGCTTTGTTTGCTTTTCTCCCTCACAGAAGAATTGCAGTCTCACACTTGCTGTACCATAGGGCTGGTTGTGTTGCAGTCTCTTTAGGAGAACTGGCGCAGGCAGGAGTGGACAGAAGGGGAGGGGCACTGCTCAGATTTTCAGCCATTTTTACACAGTAATTATTTTTTATTTTTTATTTTTTTTGGAAGGGAATGTCTTTATACTCATAGGAAAAGGGTTAATGGAGGAAAAAAGGTAGTGGCCAAAAGAAAAAATCTATAGCAAACCTACTGATAGAATGCACAGAATGTGAAACATAATGACTGGGGCCTAGTCAACAATTTCTCAGTTTCAAGACCATTCTAGTGCAGTGAAACTCCTTTGATTAGTGTACGTGAGCACAGCTTACATTCACAGTAACCCTGCTAGGCAGGAATGATTATCTGGGAGAAAATGAGTTCAGAAGGAAGCCAAGGAAGCTGCCCAGGGCCATGCAGCTGAGGAGGAACCCAGAACTTCCCAGGTAGCCCTAGTACAGACTTGCTTGTTTGCTTGTTTCCCCCCAGGGAGCCACAGAAGCTCAAAATATTCCTTTTAAGTCATTCACATGACAAAACTCACTGACCACCTCCACTTACCTCCCCTGCTAACTTTTGTCTGCTAACCTGACAAAACCAAACACCAACAGTATGATGTGGAGAAGAGTGGAAAGGGAAGGTAGGATTCAAGTTTATGAGAGGAAAGCAGTAGCAGTTAATCTCTGAACGGAAGGAAAAGAACCTCCTAAGCAATCTGGAGCAGCCATAAATATCTTCAGCTGAGAGAGTAAGGAGAACACACAGTCCCTCCATACAACTGCTTCTTAACAACCAGGGATTGTCGAAATGCTGTCCAGAAACCACATCTGGAGGGCATCTGCTACTCAAAGTGGGACTGTTGTCTTCATTAAAGTCATTGCTCCTCAAATCCATGAAAATCAAACTTAGATGCCCTTTATTACAGGGGTACAAGCTTATCTCACACAGGCTAGATTATTCCTTCTTCTGATGTGTGCAGTGGAAACTTCTGTAGGTGCACCCATGCATCTGTGCTGTCCCTTGTAAGCAACAGAAGAGTGGTGATGGGAGAGCATCCACTGCATGTTCATCGTGCTTTCACTCTAACGGTGGATCTGCAGTGTATGAATGTGTTTAAATGGATCCCTTCTTATGATACTTGCAAAAGCAGGCAAGCAGTTCGTTCGCTTCCTATGGAGACATGTTTATCCCACCCAGGAGTTGTTTTTGAACATCGCTACTGATCGTTACCTGTAGTGAGCTAGCTAGAAGAAGTATTAAACATTAATGTAGTTCGGCTGTGCCTATTGACTCTGCATTTTAAATAGACTCTGCTGTGCTGTCCCAGTGGAAAAATTTATTTTACTTTAAGAATATATAGGACTGTTCTTTCAGTACTTTTTCTTTGTTTAACAAGAAGCTCTCTTGCTGAAAACCCAGCAGACAATAAAACCAGTCAGGGGCTTTTATCCAGGATGTCTGACCCATCGCCTGGCAATAATTAGTTCAGGTTAATTACAGCAAATCTGTAGATTTGCAGCCTGAAATCATCTCATCCCCTAAGCTGAACCCTCCAGAGGTTTCTTTTATGAGCTCTGCATCCTAAGGGTGGACTTAAAGTAATGAATTTGTCTCTAATAAGATTCATAGGTTTGTTCCCTAAGCAATGGTGTCAATTATAGAATCTAACACTGATGGCTTATTTTGCTGAAAATTGAGAAATTGAGAGTTTTTAATGAAGCATGCAGGACTTTTAACACTTTTGTTTAACTCTTTGCACTGATGAAAAGCACAAAAATACAATTATGCGAAATATTGTACCGCTTTCTATGTATTTCTCTGTGTGCCAGTAGCTAATTTCCTTCTGCTCTGTAATGGAAAAGGTTAATGTAATGACTCTGAGATTTCATTTGGAAATGTTCCAGAAGAGTGTCTGAGTATTTGCTGCACTTAATGGCAGGAAGTAATAAGTGAGGTTATGCATTGGTGAAAAATGTTTCATGTACTGAGAAGATTAATACTGGAGAGAGACACAGGGGACACAAGCCTGAGGCTTCCTCCTCAATTCTGACACAATATAATATGTCCATACTTGATACGTGCCCTTCTGTAGTTAGTTCTTAATCATTAACAAAGCAGACAGGAAGCCTCTGGGGTACATGGTATCAGAAAAAGAGAAGGAGCGGGTTTAGGATTGTCTCCTCTTCCACAAATGAGAAGCAGGCACCCCCACTGGGAGTGCTGGACCAGATGCTGCTGGTACCGGTATCCACACAGCAATACAGTGACAAAACACACTTGAAGGGGGTTCAGTTCCATCACAAATATTTCAGCGTTTACAAGAATTTTTGTGCATACTTATTGTCCTTACGGCTTCTGGAGGATCATAGAATCAAAGAGTGTCCCTAGTCGGAAAGGACCCACAAGGACCATTGAGTCCAACACCTGACTCCACACAGCACCACCCAAAAATTCAGACTGTATGTCACTCAAGAAAAACAAATAATAACAAGGAATAACCACAACACACGTTTCTGTAGTGTAGTGGTTATCACATTCGCCTAACACGCGAAAGGTCCCTGGTTCGAAACCAGGCAGAAACATCTCTTTTTTCGGATTCCTGCTCCACAGAACCTTCACACACCCTGACATTCTCCCCAGTTTCACACGTCAAACCCTTGCATTTATTCAACTCCCTTGCTTGCTATGCTTCTCAACGGACCAGCTCACCACGCACATTCCCTCCCTGGCCTTGGGAGCACAGTCACAGGGCTGTACCTCTCTTTGTACTGGGACAAATGCTGCCCACAAACGTGGGAGGACTGCTAGAAGGGAGACCTCTCAAAGGACACCATCTGCCCAGCACAGCTCCAAGGGGCTGCTTTGGAGGGCCTTGATGATGGATGTGCACATGGGGTCTCTAATGCTTCTGCTGCCACACAGGGATCCTGATGGCTCCCAGCTCCTTCTGACTCTACTTCTCTCTGCTCCCCAACATATACTTTGCTTTGGGGCACAAAATAGAGAAGGAAAAAATGCCCTGCAGGACAGAGCTTGGCTGCTGGTGGGTGGGATAAGGCCAAGAAGTTGTTTGTGCCTGTGGCAAATCACTGCATAGGGCTATCTATCACATCTATTTCTTCTGCATAGGACCATAGAATATCCCAAACTGGAAGAGACCCACCAGGATCATCGAGTCCAACTGCTGGCTCTACACAGGACCACACAAAGATCAGACCCTGTGACTGAGAGCGGCGTCATATGCTCCTTGAACTCTGGCACCTGGGGCCAGGCGCCAGGCAGGACAGACCGCTGCTGTCACTGAAGGCCCAGCTCACATAGGGACTAGGAACTGAGGGCTGAGTATCTCTCTGCCTACCCTAAGTCAGTTAGTTAATCAAATTCTCTCTTTCTTGAGTGGCATGCATAATCTCCCACCAAGATCTGCTTTGAAGGCTGCTTATCTAATGAAGTCTATTTCAGTGCACATTTGAAGCAATAAAGGCATCCATTAGGCAGAACAGTGTTCAGAAAAGGGGAGAAATGCTCTGGAGATGCAAGTTTGGTGATGCTAAGCACTGCTCAGATGCTTTCTTTTTTTTTTTTTTTAATCCAGAAAGTACTGATGTACCAGCCTGGCAGCTACAGCACTTGTCTCAAGCATGTGAGGACCAAACCTGGGCATCACGCTTTTGTTCTGGGGAGAATTAACAGAAAGGGCTCAAATTTCCTCTTATGGTGAATCAAATCAAAATACTGCATTCTCTCATAAAGCTGAAAAATTGTTTTTCAGGCGGCCTTAGGACTGACAAGTGGTATTAATCACTTAGAAAGCTGTTTTGGCCGCTTGTCTGAGAATCTTTCAGTTACAAAGTCATCAGGCAGGGGGTGGCTAGGATATGCACCTACAGAAGTGCTGCTATTAACCCTGTTAACCTGGCACTGCGGTGTATTGTGCTGTGTAACAAGAAGGACCACAGAAAGGTTCAACAGCCCAGAATATCCAGACTGTAATCCTGTATTGCAGTCTGAACTCCCCTCACTTGGAACCTGTAACCTGCTAATTGCCTTATCCTCATTTATATGATAAGTGGTTCATTTCCTTTATTGTGATTGAATCCCCTCCCTATATTACAAGAAAACTGAAGCTGCAGTGAGTGCTTGATTGGATTTCATTGCTGTAGGCCATTTCTTAAACAGGTTACGGGTTGACAAACATAGAAGGGGGATCAATATCCATTCTTTGCCTCATTGACAAGCTAATCTTTTCAGTAAACATTTCATCAGTACCTGCCATTTGTATACACACCTGCCTCATGAGGATGTAGAAAGCTCTGCTTTATAAGGTTTAGGTAACTAATAAACGAGAAGACACGAATGTAAGTGGAGCAAATCATCAAGACTGCATTTTTAGGAAGATAGCCTTTCATTGTCTACAGAATCTAACCAAGCACATTTTCAACCATTCTTTGTTTTAATTAGGTTGCATTACATTCAGGCCCAGTGCCAGCTTCTGGTTCTGTAATCCTCTGATTCTCCTCTCTCATCAGAGGTAAAGAGACTATTTGAATTGGGGTTGCAGTGAAGCTATGGCTCTGCTAAGTGCTTAGAAATTGTGAGTCATACTCCAAAAGAAAGCAAGAGAGTTTTGTTCAGTCTGTTTGGAGACATCTTTCTTGTTTGCTTTTGTGTCATACGCTGAAGTCTCCTTCCCCCACAAGCATGTGGGTTGGAAACTGGCATTGTCTCTTATAGAAGTGAGGCCAAGATTATCGCTATATTTAAGCTTCTCTTACATTCCTGTGTATTAGTATTACACGGCTGAATGATGAATGCTGCAAAAATTAGCAATGCTGAATTTCAGTCCAACCTGAGAGAGACTGCGAAAGCACACACGGCATTCCTTCTGAGGTAAACGAAAGTGGACAACAAACAGGAAACTTTGGGGACAGAAGAAAAGAAACAATATTGCTGCTGATACTTCAGCAATGCGTTTGTTAACATCTTCCTATCTCCAGCACCAAATGAAACTATACGCTTTCCTGTTTCTTTTCTTCTGTGACATGTAGAGAACTCTCACAGAGGGCATAGCAATACTGGCCAGACAAATCGACTGTGCAGACAGGAGAAAACAACAGAGGTAAAGATTACTCCAGGTGTAACTTTGCTGACATAAGAAATGCTTCAGTTCTGCATCTTGCTAGAGAACATTGCGGTCATGCAATTATTCAGTGTTTGAAGAGTCAGAATAGAGAAAAAGCAGGGTAATGTGAAGGTTAGGGAACACATACATGTTTCCTTTTCTTTACAAGCAAATCTTTTAATAAGTCCTTTAAAGTGAACGTTAATCAACTGCAACACACCTCCAGTGTCTGTTCTATCATCTGCATTGCTTCAGGAAGAACAAGTGGAAAGGAAGAGCTCAGTTAGTACTCAGCAGCCTCAGAAAGGACTCAGTGTAATGTGCTTTCAGTGTGTTGGGTGCCCTCTTTTCTCCTATCAAGCTGGTCCAGTAGGTCCAAGAACTGTTGTTTCACAGTCTTTTCAATTAGCAAAAGCAACGCTAAGATACATCTTTCATTTGACATGTAGGCTAGAATAGAAATTTAACAGGGAAAAATATTCCCATAACCATAGGTTAATTGCTAGTAAATGTTGTTCAAGCATCTTGGTTACGTTGATTAATGGCCCCGGTGAGCAGCTGAAAAATGGCTGAGCCGCTGGACAGATCATTAGCAATTTTAACTCTTCAGCTATTGTGATGGGCACAGAGAAACAATTACTAACATTTATAATGTGTTTCACTGAGTACAGGAGCATACTGCAATGCAAGTTTTTGTTAGATAGAAACAATCACTGATTTGTTCTTGCATTCAACTGCATGGAAGTTTACAAGACAGAGAGAGGCAGGGGTTTTGTTTGTCTTGGTTTGCTTTGGTGTTCTTTTTGTAAAGCATTTGGACACATCCTTGATAAATGCATGGGAGATTTTATATGTAAACACAAATACTCAGTTCTGTTCATTAATTCTATTATTTAAAAGAGGAAAGGATCAGAGATCACATCCTAGAATGTATTTGATTTCACAAAGGCAAAGCAGTATTAAGCTCTGCCTTGCAACAGTGCAAGACATGGAGTCCAAGGGCTGAAGGAAAGAATGACGAGGTTTCAGGCCACCTCTGGTCTGCCAGAGCTGTAATTGCCAGTCTCCCTAAGAGCATCTGAGAGACCCCAGTGATTGTGATAATCCATGACAGCTCCTCTTCTTACATGAACTGACTCAGGCCCTGCTTCGACTACAGTGTCTATTGCAGTTCTCGGAAGAGAATCCCTCAGCTGTAAGAGGAGGGGATTTTGATATTCTGGTAGTTCACTTCAGACCGTTTGCACCATGTAAAAATGGACCATGGGTGTTTGAAGCACCACACTGGGAAGTCGAGAGGATGAGCAGCAGATTCGCTAAGGCAGAAGCTCCTGGAAACAGCCCATCAGCCATGAAGAGTTGGTCCAGGTCTGAGATAGACCTCACAAATATGTTGGTGCTCCCTGGAGCAATGTACCCTGTAGCTGTCTGTGCAGTAGTGGACATACTGGGGCACAGTCTGACAAAATAAAGTCCGCTTTGTTGGCTGCTGCTCCTGGTCCACAGCTGGAGTCTGTCCCTCAGTTTGAGTACACTGGGGGAATGACCTCAGTCCTGGTTTAGCCTACAAGCATTATACAAAGCCTTTACAAAGCACCCACATCTCCTAGCTCTTCTGTGCTCTCCCAGAACTGGTGCCACCTGCTTTCTGAGATGCAATGACCCATGTTAGTATTTAAATCCCATGAAGGGGAAATAAAACAATCCTGGACTGCAAGAGAAAAAAAGTAGCAAGAGGCTAAAGGGGATATCTGTCTGATAATGAGAAAAATTCAGTAGCAGGCTCCTGGAAAGCTCATCATGAACAGTCCCTCACACAGTTTCAGAAAATATGCAACAGGAAATTACAGCCTGAAGGCACTTTGTTCACTGGCAATTTGCAACCGAGAAAGGGAGGGAGAGGACAAACCAAAATAATTGAATAAAACTCTTTGAGCTTTATATGTAAGCTCTACACATGCCAAGGGAAGTGGGCAAGCAGCCAAAGGGACATGATATGTCACGAATTATCAAATATAGGAGAGGAATAGCTTTCTCGTTGGTTAAACATTACATATAAAGCTTCGTCCATACTTTTTAGAATAGGTACTGCTGACATGGACAGTGTTCAGCAAAAATACATTGTACATGCTGTAACTGACCAGAGCGAGGCACTTGGTAATACACCTGGGATGGAAGGAAGGGGAAATCCTCTCCACGCTTCTTGCCTTTTCTGCTGACACTTCTGAGACTCAGCATGTGCACAACAGGACACAAAGAATGCACGGTACTGTAAATAACTTTTTTTTGTAGGGATACAAAAAGGAAAATGGTCTAGAGGGAAAGACATATGAGAAGCAGCTGAGGTCCCTGGGCCTCAGAGAACCTGAGGGGAGGCCTGATGGCGGCTGCAGCTCTCACAGGGAGCGGAGGGGCAGCGCTGAGCTCTGCTCTGTGTGACAGCGACAGGGCCCGAGGGAACGGCATGGAGCTGTGTCAGGGGAGGGGCAGCTGGGGGATAGGGACAGCTCTGCACCACAGGGACGTGGGCATGGAACAGGATGCCCAGGGCAGTGAGTATGGCGATGAGCTCTCTGGTGTTTAAGAAACATTTGGGTGATGCTCTCAGTCACAGGGTCTGATCTTTGTGTGGTCCTGTGTAGAGCCAGCAGTTGGACTCGATGATCCTGGTGGGTCTCTTCCAGTTTGGGATATTCTATGGTCCTATGCAGAAGAAATAGATGTGATAGATAGCCCTATGCAGTGATTTGCCACAGGCACAAACAACTTCTTGGCCTTATCCCACCCACCAGCAGCCAAGCTCTGTCCTGCAGGGCATTTTTTCCTTCTCTATTTTGTGCCCCAAAGCAAAGTATATGTTGGGGAGCAGAGAGAAGTAGAGTCAGAAGGAGCTGGGAGCCATCAGGATCCCTGTGTGGCAGCAGAAGCATTAGAGACCCCATATGCACATCCATCATCAAGGCCCTCCAAAGCAGCCCCTTGGAGCTGTGCTGGGCAGATGGTGTCCTTTGAGAGGTCTCCCTTCTAGCAGTCCTCCCACGTTTGTGGGCAGCATTTGTCCCAGTACAAAGAGAGGTACAGCCCTGTGACTGTGCTCCCAAGGCCAGGGAGGGAATGTGCGTGGTGAGCTGGTCCGTTGAGAAGCATAGCAAGCAAGGGAGTTGAATAAATGCAAGGGTTTGACGTGTGAAACTGGGGAGAATGTCAGGGTGTGTGAAGGTTCTGTGGAGCAGGAATCCGAAAAAAGAGATGTTTCTGCCTGGTTTCGAACCAGGGACCTTTCGCGTGTTAGGCGAATGTGATAACCACTACACTACAGAAACGTGTATTGTGGTTATTCCTTGTTATTATTTGTTTTTCTTGAGTGAACAGTTAATGGTTTTGGATGCATGTCTGGGTAAAGCAGCAGCCCCACAGCTGCTCTCTCTGTTTGAGGCGCACTGGGTGTAAATTCTGAGACAACTAAGGAAAGACAGCACAGAATAGAAGCCTGCTCACTTTGCCCCACTCGATATTAAAAGCTGCACAGGTTCAGTTAAATCCCTTCCAAATTACATTTTCAGTCAAATTCATGCAGATTAAAGGAAAAAAAAAATAAAAAAGCAGCAGCCCGTCTTTATTCCATTTGATGCGGTATTTTTAATATATTCCATAATGGAGCCATAGGCTTTAGAATATTAAAAATTACGCTTAGAGGAAAAGCTAGCGTCGTATAACTCCCATCGCCCCGCACCCCAGCCCCACAAAGACGCTCCGCCACCACTTGAGCGCCTCAGGCCGCACCGAAGGGTGCAGTGAGCTGCGAACCGAAGAGCAACGCCGCCCCCTGGCGCCCGCCCGCCTGGCAAACAGTCCGCAAGCACCGCTCCCTGCTCTGAATCGGGCAAATTCTTCCAGAGGGCAAAACTGCACCACCTCCTGGAGAAGCCAGCCTGTCCCATTCGTGTTAGCAGGGGCAAAGTCTGTAAGCATCCGTCCTTCCAAAGTTTGCGGTTCGTTAAAAAACGAACTTGGAGAGACTGACTACATGTCCACATTGTAAAAAAAAAAAGAGGGATTTAGGTTAGATATAAGGAGAAAATCCTCTACTCAGAGGGCAGTGAGGAGCTGGCACAGCTGCCCAGAGAAGCTGTGGTGCCCCATCCATGCAGGCGCTCAAGGCCAGGCTGGATGGGGCCCTGGGCAGCTGAGCTGCTGGGGGCAGCCCTGCCCATAGCACGGGGTGGGAATGTAAGGTGGCCAACTCTCCCAGAAAAGAAAACATGAAGTGTATGGAAAGAATGGCAGCAGAGGGGGTGTTTCTTAGCCTCCAGGCCACTCTTTTCGGGCTGTGTGGGACACCCACTGCCACGTACCACTAGAGAGATGGAGAAGGGAGGCCAAACCCAGGCACTGCCTGAAATTCTCAATCTCCCCTTGGCTTTCAGTATTTCATTTATCTAGGAAGTTGGATTGGATTCAGTGATCCTTATGGTTCTCTTCCAACTCAGGATATTCTGTGATTCTATCACAGAATCACCCAGGTTGGAAAAGATCTGAAGGACCATTCAGTCCAACCATCCATATATCACCAATATTTCCCACTAAACCATGTCCCTCAGTACAACATCTAAATGTTTCTTGAACACCTCCAGGGATGGTGACTCCACCACCTCCCTGGGCAGCCCATTACAGTGCCTGACCACTCTCTCAGAGAAGAATTATTTCCTAAAGTCCAACCTGAACGTCCCATGGTACAACTTGAAGCCATTCCCTCTAGTCCTATTGCTAGTTACGTGGGAGAAGAGGCCAAGCCCTGCCTCACCACAACCTCCCTTCAGGTAGTTATAGAGAGCAATAGCGTCTCCCCTGAACCTCCTCTTTTCCAGTCTGAACAATCCCAGCTACCTCAGCTGCTCCTCATAAGGCCTGTGCTCCAGACCCCTCACAGCTTCATCACCCTTCTCTGAACACGCTCCAGGGCCTTGATGTCTTTCTTGCATTGAGATGCCCAAAACTGAACACAGTACTCGAGGTGCAGCCTCACCAGTTCTCAGTACAGAGGGACAATTAACTTCCCTGCTTGGGCTGGCAACACTATTTCTGACACAAGCCAGGATGCCATTGGCCTTCTTGGCCACCTGGGCACACTGCTGGCTCATGCTCAACTGAGTGTTGACCAATATTGTCTTTCACCCACTCTGCCCCAAGCCTGTAGCATTGCCTGAGGTTGTTGTGGCCGAAGTGCAGGACCTGGCACTTGTTTCTGTTGAATCTCATCCCATTGGTCCCAGGCCAGTGATCCAGCCTGTCCAGATCCCTCTGTAGGGCCTTGCTACCCCCAGGCAGATCAACACTTCCAGCCAATTTGGTGTCATCTGCAAACTTACTGAGGGTGCACTCGATGGCTTCATCCAGGTCATCAATAAAGATATTGAACAGGACACACCCCAGTACTGACTCCTGGGGTACCCACTCATGACTGGTCACCAGCTGGAGTTAACTCCATTCACCACCTCTCTCTGGGCCCCGGCTCCAGCAGTTCCTTACCCAGCAAACCTTGTATCTGTCAAAGACGTGGGCTGCCAGCTCCTCCAGAAGAATACTGTGGGAGACAGTGCCAAATGATTTACTGAAGTCTAGGTAGACAACATCAACAGCCTTCCCTCTTCCACCAGACAGGTCACTAGATCATAGAAGGAGATCAGGTTGCTCAAGCAGGACCTGATCTTCATGAACCCATGCTGGCTAGGCCTGATCCCCCAGCTGTCCTGCACATGCTGTGTGATCTCCCTCAAGATGATCTGCTCCATAACCTTCCCTGGCACCAAGGTCAGCCTAAGAGGCCTGTAGTTCCCCAGGTGGTATAGCAGGTTTTCAACTCTTTCTGTCTGAATCATGGGGGGTTTATTCTTCTCCCCAGTTGATACTTCCAAGTCAGGGGGTAGAGTATCTCGAGGGTAACTTGTCTGTCTTTTAAAGACAGATGTGAAAATGGCATTTAAGATTCTTAGTTCCCCGTCGCATCCAATAAAGGATGGAGATTCTCCTTACCCCTCCTCTTACTGTTACTATATTTGTAAAAAAAGTATTTTGTTCTCTTCAGTGGTCAAGTAGAACTCAACCTGGGCACTGCTTTGCTATTTTTCTCCCTGTGAGAATGATGATCTAGTCAGAGGCAGATTATCTTTTGGACTGTGAATGGCTTAAGGTCGCTTGTATAGGAAAGGCCAGGGCTACTGCAAATCTTTTCCCCCAGAAGAAGTAAAATCCCACAGTCCAGTGAGCAGGTCTTGGTGGAGCAGGAATTAGCCCAGAATTTCCTCCAAAGAACTAAAAAGAGAGATGAATGGCACAAAAACTCAGCCCTCTCATCTCCATTACAGTTGGAAAATGTGGGACAAGAATGCAATGACTCATAGCAGAACCAGAAGCGTAAATAGTTATTCTGGTCTTCAGATTGTATGAAGGAGACAGAAATAATGACGTCATTTTCACACTTCACTTTCCTACCATGCAATAACCACGGCAGCCTAATCCCTGACTTTCTCCTATATTCTCCCCAGAATTGTAGCTTTCTGAGGCTTCTGGTGCTAGGTTCAAAAAAGGAAGTGGCCTAGATCTAGTGGCTTTCCTTCTGTCATATCATTGTGCCCCTATCCCAGTCTGTCTGGGGCCAAACAACCTGCAGGTACCATCCCACAGGGCCCTTCCCTCACCAAGCCTCCAGACACAGTACCATCACGTGTCACAGTCACAAAACACAGATCAGCCTGTATGTACATCTACTATGAAATAATTTATTGCACCATGCCTACAATTCAAATCAAGTTTTGAGCAGAAAAACTATTAAACTGTTCAGAACTTAAAACTCTTCAGATAATCCTAATACAATAAAAATGCACCTACAAAATGGTTCCAGGTCCTACTCTGCCAATTGCTTGGCTTATTCAGCTACAAAATGACATCACTTTGCCTGTTTCAAATGATTCAACAATGGTTACGTCCTTGCAGAGCCAAAGCCAGTTTACAAAGAAGTTTATAGGAACACATACTACAAGCAAGGCAGGCTTCACTGGTTCCAGCAGTCAGCAAGGCTTTTCAGAGTGGGATGCAAACAAGAATGTGCCACCCAAACCTTCCCCAAATGCCTCTGCCTCAGGCCTCATGCTGTTCCGGAGCCCTTCTGCTACCAGCACTGCAGTACCTGCTCCTCTTGCAGTGCTTGCCCAACCACAAAATCTACAGTTTCAGTTTTAATTCCTCTTCCTCCTCTTCTTTTGGGAGGTTTACATCATCCTTGTTACCAATGCTTGCAGAAGTGATCTTCTGGGGAATTATTTTGTACCAAACAACAACAAAAAAAAAATATCACTGATGGATTCAGTTAAAAACATACCTGTGTATTTCTACAACTTCACAATGTCACCTTCCAGACTTTGGTGGGGTTCTGGGAAGATGTAGGAGTGAAGATGGCAAGTGAAGTTAGCAAGGTTCTCCCTTGGCAGTTTTTAAAAGACCAATCACAATGCTTACCTACATGCTTTGTTATTATTTGAATGAGCAGACTGGAAATAAAGCCTCAGACAAGGCAGAATTCCTCTTCCTCCTCTTCCTTCTGTAAAAAGAACTTAGAGACCATTTCCAGGCCTCTCAAGACAGATGTTTTTTCACTAATATCAGAACAGTCCGATCAGGCCTCCTCTCTATTCCCAGAGCAAAAGTGTCTTCCACGTGTGCTTGAAGATCATGTTCTGCTGTTATACCACAGGAGATAACTTTGCCACCTCTCAGTCATCAGAACACACCAAGATATGAGTCAAGGTTTCAGTGTGCAATTCCCAAAACTCCTATGGCTTCTGGGTGAGCCACAAAAACAACATTACCTTTCTCTATGCATTTGGTCTTTTACCTATGCCATGGTTTACTGTGCAGACAGTTCATCTGCAGAAGGCATAAACATCATGAGCCTGGGTCATGAAGAACTAGACTGACTGCGTTATACTGCTTTGTCTTTAACTTGCTACTTACCTGCATGGAAATTCTGTAGGGTGTACAAAGCTTGTATTGGGTCTCTTTGAGCAGCTTTGAGTTCCTTCCATGTCAGATGATCTGACAACACCTCAAAACACTCTTTCTAAAAAGCTCTGGAAGTTCACTTGCTGCTATCATTCTAAATAAAGATAATGACCAGGTTGGTTTTGTTTTGTCCTCTCTTCACCAAGATCTTCTCAGTTCTGACATAAAAAAAAAACATACTAGGTGGCAGCAGGGAAACATTCTGACTTCATTCACTCAATTAGACATATACACCAACCATTCAAGGAGTTAGAAGGTCTCTTGCCTTTCCTGGACTAGATTACTTGCTGCTTTTTGGGGTTTTTTTTTGCACTTCATTACTTAAGTAATAGTGTCCTATGTTAATGTCTTGGAAATAAAATTCAAAGATTATTCAGTGAAGATTCAGGTAACAGCAAAGACTTCAATAATTCATATTCAAAAATATATAATTTTCAGATGTTCGTTTTATGTATTAAATTCTTGGTTACAGCAACAGGATTGCAATATACAGCATCACAGTGACATATTATCAAGCCGTAACAGTGCAGTTTATTACAACCGTGTAAACAAATAAGTATTTCTGCAGTGGCACTCTTCATGAACCAAATCTCAGCAGAAGTCGAAAGAAACCTTAACACAGAAAAGAAAACCCCAAATTGAAGCAGGGTACATGAACATGGCCAAAGTGCAAACCCATATTTGGTAAGAGAAAAAAAAAAATATCCTCGGAATTTTTGTCTGCCTTCTTTTAAAGAAATTAAGTCTGATTTTTTTTTTTTTTCAAGGCATCTTTCCAGCACATGATTCATTTCTGCTATTATTGAATGGTATGAACTAAGAGTAAACTTCTCTTAATTATGATTTGGGAACGTTAATGTCTGCAGAAGATATTCTCTAGGAAATAAAAATAAATTACTGCAAAATGAAATGCAAGATATTTCCCAAAGAAACTTACTTTGTGTATAAGTATCAAAGAGAAATGGCAGTACCTTGCTCTTCTGGAAGGGAAGTAAACAATCTGATTATAAGACAATGTATTTTCTGTAAACCATAAGATAGGGTTGAGCTTTTAAATATTAGCATCTAAATGTAAAGCTAAGATTTAAACATTTCTAGTAGCTTTTTGGTCACACATGAGCTATAGCTTGCTTGACAGATGCAACTTTGCCAGTGTTGTTTTAGTGTTCCGTGAGATCCTTTTAATGAAAGCGCATACATCCAGATTCCACTACATTTTATACGTGTAACTTTCATACAGGAGGCTTTGCATAAGTTCAAGCTGTAGGGATGAGACCCCACAGTAGTAAAAGGTACAGACAGAGCAAAGAAGTTGCACTTGCTAGCAAAAAACCTGGAAACTCAGAATACATGATATAGTTACAAGCTGGTATCTTCAGCTTACACAGAGCTACAAATGTTTAGAAAAAAGACATCCAACATGTGTATACTCACATGCTGAAACAAAGTTCATGCAAGCTACTACAAAAAAGAACAACTTAGAAAGTTTTACCCCTCAGAAATGCTGCATATACTTCATCCTCAGATAAACTGAAGTCTCCTCAGAAACAACAGGGACCTAATGTGCAGATTGAGTCGAGCAACATGTAATTGCTTCTTCTGCAATCAGAAGTGAGCAGCAGTACCCAACAGGAAATTTCATTGAATTGTACTTCACTTCAAACACTGTTAAGTCCAAATCTAGGTTCATCTGACACTAAGCAATAAGACTACTTCTAAAGAAAGGTTATTTTCTTGGAGGAAGGACATTTTCTTCATAGTAACCTGGATTTACTACATTTCCAGCTGGATCGTACCTAGCTACCACAAATGTAGAACCATCATTAGCAGACGCTTTTCCAACTCCCATTTTCTTTGTGTTCTTCCAAACCATGGCTGTGAAATGACCTGAAGAAAGACAAAGAAGCATATAGGTTTAGTACCTAAAACATCAGCATGTTATTCCTTCAAACACATTGAGGGGGATGGGGAGAAAGAGCCATACAAAGCTGTTTTTTTCTCTAACAGGAGTGCCCACTAAAGGTATGGAAAAGAAGTACATCTAGCATTTTGTCTTGAACAAGCCTGCTCTGACCTGGTTCCACATTAGCATTCCCAGCTCTAGGTCCTATTCCCAAATGAGAATATCTAGTAAGAGAATCGTGAAAGAAGGAGTTTGATGAATAGCAGATAAAAAAATCCACAAAGACATTACAGTGTTTACTTCCTGCAGTAAGAATAGCAGTTCTACCATTTCTTCCTTCTCTATTATGTCTGTATGGGCAACAATTCAAGATGATTCTGTTTGGGGCTTTTTTGTGGCTTCTTCTGCTTACTTCTAATGGTCACCCCTAGGCTGTGTTACCAGCTTTTCCCCCTTATGCATAGACAAGCCCCATGGGAGAAAAACAAGATTTTCTTAATCTCTAACAAGCTTAGTTATATCTCTTGCTCAATTATTATTCCAGGAACAGTTCTTACGTTCATTCAGCACTGGGCTGATAACATGCAGTCAGTGACCCGTGACTGATCTCCAAATTACAGCTGAAGTAATCTCTGCAATTGTAGTGATACATCTTGGCAGGAGACACATGCCAGTGTAAACAGTGGCACTCTGCATTTAGTGAGACATCTATATCATTTCACTTCAGTGTTTTTTTACAAATTCATTTGCTTCAAAAATAAGTTGACTTCTAAACACTTTGGAGTTGGAGAGAAAAAATACAACACATTAAAAAGAAAAAACATATAAATATTGCCTACTTCCTATTTTCTCACAGCTTCTTCTACCTTTCTGTCAGTTTCTAACACAAAAGTTTGGGGAAATTCTGATATTGTTCTCCTAAGAACAAGGTAGATTTTTGAAAAATATCAAAACAAATAGAGCAGGCAATTTCTTAAAATAAAAGCTCTGTTTTTGAAGAGAAGGTGATTGGTCTCAACTTACCTGTCCCTGAAGAAAACCCTGGGTTTTGAAAGCTGTAATTCTTTATTTCACTGTACCATCTGTCAGCAACATCCTTCCCTGAAACACAGAAGAAATGTGGAATCAGGACAGGTAACGTAGACACAAGAACATAGTTCACTTACAGTCTGACCAGCAGGATCTTCAGGTCAGATGTTTGGATAGATTTCTTCTCTGAAACAGTGCTCAGGAATGGGCTGCCCAGGGATGTGGTTGAGTCACTGTCCCTGGAGGTGTTCAATAAACGTTTAGAAGTTGTACTAAGAAACGTGGTTTAGAGGGGAAATACTGGTGATAGATGGTCGGTTGGACTGGATGATCTCAGAGGTCTTTTCCAACCTTTGTGATTCTATGATCTTCAGTTAACAGCTGGCAAGACCCATACAACCCAAGGCACAACTTCCAGGAACATGAAGGAACAGCCTTTTACTGAACAAGTGCTGCTGAAATGTAGGAAACACGATACAGCACATCACTCATGGAGTATTTACTGTTTTGCACCAGCTGTTGCTACACAGTTACTAATCAGTCTGATGTTTTTTGTTAACCACCTCATGCCATCAGTTTCTGGAGGTCTCAGGTCCTCTACACAACCACAGTTGGTCAGTTTCTTCACTGAGGTGCAAGGGACATGGTCATATTTGGCACAGGCTGGCTCAGATCCAGGGCAGCAATGCCCCGAACAGATACAGAAACAGGACCTTCCCATTCTGGGGAGATCTCTGTGGTAAGATGGGAGCTGATGAGGAGCAGAACACTGCCACCAACAGCTCAGTGAACGGGACCATAAGCCAATTCTCAGATGCACTTAAAACTTTGTAGGGTTGAAGTCAGAAAAGCTCTCAGACAAAAGAGGTCAGTATGGCACAGCATTCAGACCTGGACGAGCAGAGATCCATGCAGTCCTTAACAAAATGTTTAACAGCCTGGCAATTTAACCCATTGAGTCCATGTTTTTTGTCTGCCCAGAATCTTGTATAACTGTAAGCATGGAAAGTAGTTGAAGATGCATCTCCCAAATCTTGTATGCGTGCTCCTGTCATTAGGTTTCTACTTTCAGCAGCTCCTCTGTCTTGGTATGAGTTTGAAAAGATTTTGGGGAGCTGGGCCAGGTTTTCTGACAAAAGGGCACAGGGGCCTTTTTACAGTGAGTCCTCCCACCTGTGGAACAAGGTGTATGAAGATGTTCCCTTACAGCTGCCAGCAAACCTAAGAGAAACGACACTCCTGACATCCTGTAGTTTTCTGTATTCCCATCAGCAGATCATACTTCAAATTTCTGAGTGCATTTGTTCTTCTTAATGGTTTTACACAGCACCTGAGCCACTGTGAATTTCCACTCTGAGCTCTCTAGCTCAGCGTGTTACACTCAAACACATAAAATATACATGTCCAGGAGCTGGTAGCGTATGGAAATCTGTGTCCAGCACTGGCTCATTTCATCAGAGGGGTTCACTGATCACAGCTATACAAGGATCACAACTGTGGCCAGTGGCATAATGCTACATGTCTGTAGTCTCTAACCGTGACATCTGTCAAAGACACAACCCTCCCTCCTTTTGCTGAGCAGTTAAGGAACTTGATAATCGACGAGAGCAGATTCTGACAGTCTGCAATGAACCTGTCTGAACAGACAGCACAGAGGGCAGAAGCTCTGAGTAGAACTTGCAGATGCACCCAGAAGTCAAATATTACGTCTTTTTCATTACTGTTTCTCAGGAAATTCTTGTCTCAGACAGGGAGGGGGGAGAAGGGAGCAGGCTTTTCCCTGCGCTACATCAGTGATGAAATTTCTGCTTAGTATGCCAGGAAGTATAACGCAAGGCCAGTTGATCCCAGAGCAAGCTGCCAAAGCTGTCGAGACTACCGTCATGAAGAACGCCTGTCCCTGGCGGACCGTTGGCTGCAGAACTACAGTGACTCACGCTTTGCTATTTCGCAGCAAAAAGTCTTAAACACACACTGTTCTAGAAGTTCAGATGCTGAGCTGTTAACCTCTTTCAACTCAGCAGTGCAATCTGCTCAACTGATGCCATCGTTAGCCTGGCAGCCTGGCTGTCAGAGCTGTCACTGGGAAGAAAATACTGAGTGAATTGCCATCCCTGAGAGGTTTATGAACTGGAAGTTCTAGGAACTTATCCATAGCACACTGTTTGTCAGGAGGGGACTTGCTTCAGGAGTTTATTTGTATTTTCTATATAAAAATGTAGCAAACATATCTTGATTCCCAAAGTAAATGTTCTGGGAGTAACAGAAGGTTCCTTCTTTCCCTGCTTGCCCAGTGCCAAACAACAAGCGCAGCAGACCTGCTTAATGACTAGAGTCTGTAAAGCAAATACAATACCTGCTCATTTGCTACTCAAAGCTAAAAGACTAAAAAACTTGCCAAGAGCAATCTGCGTGTAAGTCAAAGGAAAAACAAAAAGCATACCGTATAAAAGCTAAACAAATCACTGTTGAACAGAAGCACAGTGTGTTTCAGCAGACATGTCAGACCTTATAGAGCATATGTACTTTGTATATACAAAGTCCTTAAGTGACTACACTATGTAAATGAACTTCTGCAAATGCAGGACTGCACTTTCACCACTGCTAGCACTTCACTCTCTCCTGTAGTATGACATAGCATAACGAGTAGTCCAAGAGAAAGTCAGCCCCATACTGCCTACTGTAGCTCTAAGAAATGGACCTAGGCTCTGTGTGATCCGTACTCAAGCGCATCACAATGGAAAGATCACAAGAGGCATAGAAGCTCTGACAAAAGTATATATATATTAATTTAAAGAAAACTGTAATGTGAAAATCTGATAATGCTTTAATTCCCAAAAGATAGCAATGGCATCAGGTAAAAGAATACTCCAGTCCTGCTCATGAAGGACAACAAGCATAGTTATGTAACACAATTTACAGTGTGTTAATTCGCAGCCATGGTACCTGAAAGCTTACAGCTTTTTGCAGGTGAACAGTAAAGAACTGTTCAAAATAAGAACTGGTACAGATGGGACTATGGGAAAAGAGTGGTGAGCCCAGTGACCCACGGGCTTCCCAGGGGCTGGAGGGAATGAACAGAAAGAGGAGAGCACAGCAGTCAGCAGAGCACTTAGCCCCTTCGACAGCTACTTGCACCCTCAGATGTGCTGTTTCAGAGAACTGAACACAATAATTCCATTTCAAGTTAACAAGATGTGTGATGCAGTCATACTAAGAGCCCACTGACCTTGCATTGGAAAGTTTCATTGCAAACAACTCCCACTCCTCAAAAAGTCCCCTCCAAAACAAGGTTTGATTATTGTTCAAAATGCATTTCAAGCAGAAGGAAAAACAGAAAAGGGATGGCACTCCCATCCACCGCTGCGGGTTCTGGAAGAAATGACAGAAGTTTAATTCTATCCAAACCATGCAGATCTATCCTACAGCCAGGGCTGCAGTTCCTTTCCTGGCGCTCCACTTGCAGAACCAGTTACTACATTACTATTTTTTTAGAACATCCTTCCTGTTTGCACTGCTGTAAACCACACTTACAGTTTTGACACTTTTTCTATGGAAACGTAGCTCAGCTCCACCCTTCTCCTAACAACAACTGACTGATGACCTGCTTGGTTCACTTCCAATCAAGCTGAATCTCAGTCTAATGGCTGCATCAGCACTATGGCAGAAGGGGAGCACAGAGAGTCGGGTGTGCATGGGTGAGAGGGTACCAGCAAACCACAGCTCCATGGGTTTGTACGTCGAGCTGCAAGCAACTAGGAAGACTGGGATCCAGGGGCAGTTACTGGGCAGACCAGG
This sequence comes from Odontophorus gujanensis, assembly GCA_013399175.1. Classification (NCBI taxonomy): domain Eukaryota; kingdom Metazoa; phylum Chordata; class Aves; order Galliformes; family Odontophoridae; genus Odontophorus; species Odontophorus gujanensis. Next base: position 643,411 of record VXAB01003716.1, read on the forward strand.
TGTCTGAGCCCAACAGGTGCAGGCACCCATATTCCCATTACTGGGAAAAGAATATATTTTATATGCATTATTTTATATTGAGAACAATATTTTATTATATATAGTTAAGAATCCATTATTGGAAATATATATATCATTTATACATATTACAACAGTAGATCTTCATCCTGATGGGCCAGAAAGGGGCACAGGATGAGGCCATTGATGCTGTACATGTAAATACTTGCTGTGCCTGCCCATGTTGATCTCTGTGGCCACCTGAACATACATACACGCATGTGCACTCTGTCTATGTGCACCTGTGCATGCACACCTGACAATATATTCTTGGCCTCACTACTGTTCGGATCTGGGTGTACAAGGCCATAGCAGCCCAATTACTGTATTCTGCTTGAATATGTTGAATTTCTCTGTGGCCACCTTTACTATCCCTCATTATACAAAAGAAGCCTTAAATTTTCAAGTCACTTCACTGAGAAAAGTATGAAAAGCATTCCAATAAGATTAGAGCACACAGGTCACATCTCTGGGTGACAATGGGAAGCACCATGGAAACCTCCTTACAAACCAGGTACCCCAAACCTCACATTCTTCCTTTAGTGTTTTTCTAGCTTTTGTTACCAATTTCCCTTCCACTTTCTGTGGAAGCAGGAGAGGTGAATTTAAGTTTCCATCGTAAGTTATCTCAAAGGGTGTAATCCTCTACTTTCAGCACTTCTGATGAAGGTCCATTTTCACAGAATCATAGGATCACAGAACAGTTTGGGTTGGAAGGGACCTGAAAGCCCACCCAGCCCCACCCTGTGCCACGGACAGGGCTGTCCAGTAGCTCAGCTGCCCAGGGCCCCATCCAACCCTGTCTTGAGTGCCTCCAGGGATGGGCAGATTTTTAGCAATACTGCGAAAGTCTGGTACTGGAGAGAAATGGAGAGCCACAGATGCCTCAAGGAATTGTATCTGTGCGTCAAAGCATGCTCCTTCAGGGCCGGGGCAGAATGTGCCTGTGCTGCTCTGCACACTAGACCAGGTTTTGTAGCCAAAGCTGGGTTCCTTCCATAACAGATTTGGGTAATAACACGCAGTGAATTTATCTTACAAACTCCCCAGAGTTCGTCAGCTGCAGTGTTTTCAGGGACAACACACACACACTTCATGACAGCATTCATCCCAGCCAGAACTGAATCATTCAGTGCTTGCCTCCAGCCTCCCCGTAAATGAGAAATGACACGGGGCATCCTAAGAAGCTTGACACAGTGCAGCTGCCCAGGCTGTGCTTTCTGTCGTAGCAGTGGCAGATGATGGCTCACTTACGTGAACAGAGACAAAGAGAAGTCTGCCATGGAGCAGTTCCTGAAGGACTGGAAGGAGGAAGCAGCTGTTAACTATTGGTTTACAGGGATAAATTATATTTCCATCTACAGCTTTAGGCTGCATAACTCCAAAATCCTGAATACAGTGTAAGAAATTCCTGTGCCAGGAGGGGGGTGAAACTAAAAGGTTCTTATAATTTAAAGATTAATCATCTCTGAAACAAGAAATTTATCTTCTGGAATTATCACAGAACTCAATAAGAGTCAACATAAACAATAGCATGACTTTTCTTAGAGAGAAAACGCAGTGAGCTGGAGGTTTATTGAGTTTTGCTTTATCTGGGGAGGAAGACAGGCTCCCCTTATTAAGCCCTTGAATAGATGCCTAATACAAGTTCCAGCCTCATTGAGCAGGCTACAAATTAACTATCCAGAGGGAACTGTTTGATAAAAAGAGGAAGAATTAACCAGCTCCACACAGACGACAACTAAGCCTGGACAGAAGAGCCTTCTCTGAACAAGGAGTTTTCTTACTCTGATACTCTGACTCATCCTGACACATAGGAAATGTAGCACAGAACAAAAGATGTAACTTTTTCTCAGGAAGGCAGTCAATCCTATGAATAAAAAATAGCAATAAAAACTGATCAAAACTGGAAAGTTATGCATGGAAACAGTGCATAGAAGAAAACAAGTGTGATCCAAAAAAGGACTAGCATTATATAATTTATGGAAGAATCCATGTGTGTTGTTTCCAGCCCTCTGAATGAGAATTCTGTTTCTTTAACCTCAGGGGAAGAGCATAGGCCATCAGCACAAACAAGAAGGAAGTAAGCTCAGTCAGTGAGTCATAGGCACTGTGCAAATTTTGCCACACATCTGTGTGTTCCCATGCTGCTCTGAAGTCTTACCTCAGACTCTTGCAATGGACAGAACACCAAATGTTAGTAGATCCAATTAAGATTTTTCCACCCTGGGTTGCTTTTTCAGTATGAAAAAGTACCCATGAGGGGCTACAGCTGGCACTTGCAAAGAAATCCAGCAGTGCTCCTGGGCCTAAAATTCAGTTACTAAAATTTCCAAGTCCTTAAAACAGGACCTACAGTCAACAGAAATGAGCTCCTCTCTCCTCTAGACTGCACTGGGAATTCCAAGGGTGGATGGAAATAAAGAAAGCAAGCGGTCACTTTTAATACACACCACCTGCTCTCTCAGCAGGCAGAGGCATTAACTCTGCATGCTGGAGAAGGAAGGGGGGAAGAGCCTGCTGAGCACAGCTCTGAGTGCTCACTGCAGGCTGTCAGCATGGCCAAAATTCAGCTCCTTGGGCATCCCAACAGAAGGCTGCCAATTACGTGCTACGTTTATGATCAGAAAACATACAGAGAACTTTTATCTTCTGAAACGAAGGCAAGGAAAAGGGCTCAAAGCCTCTGTTTACTGACAGAGCAGAAGAGATCAGATGTTGCCTAACACACTTGTCTTTGTCACTTTGGTTTCCTGCTGTCATTCTGACCTCCAAAACCCGAACTGCTGTGTAGTATGCAATTGCCATTTTTCCACTTTCCTCACCACAGTTGGCCTACAGTCAGCCCTTACTCAGCCTAGGGCACACTGAGGATAAAGGTGAAGAACAGGGCACTGACAGCTTCCTTCTCTCCTCCCATGGACTTAGAAACAGAATTGAAAGTAGGTCCACAGCTGGGACATATGGAGCAACCTACGGCACCAAGTCCTATCTTCAAAGGGACGTAATCCTTTCAACCATATCACCACAGTGCTTTACTCCTTCAATGCATACCTGTGCTTCTTGCTCTCAGCACACGTAGGCATCTGCATGCCAGCACCCTGTGCCCATGGGTGGCAGTGGCTGCTTTTTGGAAGCAGAGGAAATGGCAGTACTCTTGCAACCAGCCATGACATCCAGCTCATTCATGCTCTGAGCCCGAAGAACATGAAACAGGCCACTTAATATGGTGTCTGTGAGACAGCAAGAGAAGAAAGTTTACCTGGTTGATCGTAGGATGCCCAGGCCAAGTTTTCTCCACATTTTCCATTAGCAGACTCAGAGCTGTGTTTGAGGACCCTTGAGGCTGCCAGTTCTTCTGCATACCTAGCAAAGGGATGCACACATTGTGTTACAGAGCACAGCCAAAGTGGACAGAGAGCTGAAGGAAAAGGAATGCCAACAAGGAATGCTAGAATTACAGAATCATTTGAGTTGGAAGAGACCTTTAAAGGTCATCTAGTCCAACTCCCCTGCAATGAGCACAGATATCTACAGCTCGATCAGGTTGCTCAGAGCCCCATCCAGCCTGACCTTGAGTGTCTCCAGAGACAGGGCATCCACCACCTCTTTGGGTAACCTATGCCAGTGCCTCCCCACTCTCATCATAAAAAACTTTTTTCTTATATCCAATCTAAACCTCCACTGTTTTAGTTTGAAACCACTTCCCCTTGTCCCATTAGAAGACGTCGGTTTAAGTGAAGTTACTCAGCTGCAAATCTCTGATGCTGGGGATGCTGGAAGCCCATATAGCTTTAGGGCTCAGGAAAAAGAAAAGACCAGAGACCATTTTCCATGTCTTTCATGAATGCCTGTGCTGCGGCTGAGAAAGGTCTAAAAGAAACAGAATGCAGATCTCTCTTCACCGCATTCTGCACAGCACCTGGAAATCCACAGACCACCCTCAGCTACAACTTTAACGGGGAAAAGGAAGCATTTGTAAGCGTTGCTACAGATATCAACTCCCAGCATTTCCAGTGGAGTAACCTGTACAAGAGATAATGCAGCTTCAAAAATCAGCATGCAGATAATTCACAAATCAGGTGTACGTATAGGAAAGGGAGCAGAATCCAAGCTTGTCTCAAACAGGGGACAGCCAGTGACTCTCTGTAACTCTAGATGGAGATTTCCAGCATATATTTGCAGTAGTCCTGGGGCCTCTTCAATGTTTTACTAGTGTTTTACTATTAAAAAAATAGAAAGTGTACTTAAACCAGTTTCAACTGATAAGCAGAGAACATTTCCAAAAACTCTGCCGCATTAACTTAATTTCTCGATGAAACAGAAAAATAGACTGAAGCTGGGATTTAGTCAAAGTGAGTGTGAAAGAGATCACAGGCAGAATTTGAAGCAACAAATCCCTATGCATGTACCAGCATAGGGATAAGAAGCATTGTTTCTATAGAAGTTAACACATGAGAATGTGGGAGGTATTTTGATTGTCTTATTACAATGGGATTAAAAATAACTTCATGTGTAAAAGGATTGTTCTCTTTAGTCAACACTGGAAAGGCTTCAGTGCAGAGACATTCAAATTCAAAGGACAGTTTGTTATCTCTCACGGCACCAGAAATCATCAGGTAGATTTAGATGTCAAGTAAGACAAAACAACTGTTCCATAGTGTGCTACAAAACTTATCACCAAGGAGGCAGACACCAAAACACATGATGATCTGAAAAGAGCTAGAGAAATTTTCAGAGTGTGTATTCAGGTATTATCAAAAAAATAAAGAAGATAATTTTGTAATTTCCAGAAGAAGACAACAGAGCAAGGATCACTACGTATGTCTCGTTCTGCTACTTCTTCCCCCACCTTGGATTACTGGCATCTGTCAGAGACAGGATTGCCTAGCTGATCATTTTGGCCCAAGCCAGTACTTTAGTCATTAGGTTCATTTCATTTTGCCCTATTCCTCTCACAAAAGAAAGCAAACAAAACACTACTGCCTCCAGTAGTTTAGAAATAATGAAAGCTTGCCAGTTGTGAGTCTGCTAGATCCTGAACTAGAGGATCTCTTGATACTCCGTCATGTCCTCTATCACCATAGTCCTGTACTGCTCCTCTTCAAGGATTTGCACATTCCAAGCAAGAGGTAAGACTGGGACAAAGTTGTCAAAGATTTGAGACAAAGGGTGATTAATTCCCTCCTGCTTAGGCAGCTGAAAACATGAGATTTGTATCTGAGATCATCACCCTATGCCTCATTACAGTCAGATATAAACAGACACCTGCTGAGGGTGACTCACTCATCCTAAAGCAGGGATCTAATAGTCAATTCAGTTGGACTGTCTTGATTATTGAGACTGAAAATAGTAGAAAACAGACCATTTTCAAGACAGACAGAGAAGAAGAGCTAAGTAGCCAGAGATACATCAGATACATTTCAACAAAGACACGAGATGCACCCAAAAGAAAAAGTGAAGCTCTTCAATGCTCTTGAATTTTAGATTACACATCATTTACCTCTCTGGTTCTTGCTATCAAACAATTACACCAGTTTCTGAACATCCCTTTAATACTTATAAGTTAAGTTACCAAAGGCTTCCAACCATTTACCACAGTGAGGAGTCAGCTGAAACCAGAGAGGATCGTGAGGAAGTCTAGATGGCCCTAAATATACCCACAAAGGGCAATAGAGCACTTAGAGATAAATGTGGAACAATGTTTGACAGAATAATCTCAACTATTCATTCAAATTGATTTGCTCAATCCAACTGTAAAAGCTGGAAGAGAAATGTGACTGACAAGTCAACAATATCTCCTCTTCATTGTGAGGCATCAGATAAAGCAGAAAAAAACCAAACCTTTGAAGAACAGGAAGAAAAATCAAGATTACATAGTTACGTAGATGTGTCACTGGCATCACAGAAATACTATATCTAATTATCATGGTGTATCAAAAAAGAAGTGGAAAAAGGACAGACAAAATTAAAGTTGATTTCTGGCAGAGGGCACATCTATATGCCATGTACACAGTGTGCTGTACAGCACAACACCTCACAGAGATCTCTGTTCTAGGCTGAGAGAACTGAGCCATCTCTACGGCAGAGAGTGCAGCATCATGCTGAGAACAAATTGGGTTCTGGAAACACTACAGTCTTTCTGGTTCTGAGCCAGTTGGCATGATGAGCCCTGCATGGTTATGGTGGAAGGTGTAACAGGAGGTGAGACTCATGTTTGCTGGAATCCAACTGGCCACCATTTAGCTCTTATGGGAAGACATTTGTTTTTGGCAGAGTTTAGTCAACATTTTTTCCTTCAAGTATTTCCTTTGTATTGCAAAGCCGTATTCCTCAGCCTGAAAACAAATGGAAGACCAAATGACCTCCAGAGCTCCCTTCCAACCTCAATCATTCTATGATTCTATGATTTTATGAAAATTACTTTGAAAAAGGTTACTACAAAGAGAAAGGAAATAATCTGGTTGTCATATATGCACCAAAGAGGAAAAGCAATAATGGTCTGAAGTTACTGTAAGAAAGACAAAAATCAGACAGTAGAAAGACCAATCATCGCTTCCTACCATGAAAATGTTATTTTTTCCCCTATTTCTGCAGCAGCAGCAGATGTGCCCATGTCTCAAAGAAAATGCAAGAAAGATTTATACTCCTGTGACCAGAGAAGTGCACACATGATTAGGAGGCACTATTTGATGAAGGAAGAAGGGAAGAAAAGAGTTGGGTAGGGAGACAAGAAGAGTAGGTTCCTCCATTTTCCATCCAGTAAGCCCTCACTGAATACCAGCATGTTAAAAGGAATGTATTTTTGCAGTGTGCACAGTCAGATGTAGCCAATAAAAGAAACAGAAATCTCATCGGAGAAAAGAAAGGACTGAACTCACTGTTGGGCTCCTCTGTTTAACTTCTTGCAGAGTTTTAATGGGGGGACTCCATGTTTCTTCCTGTAGTCATTGTGTGCTTTCAAGACCTCTTCAGCAAATTGTTTGGAAGCTGAAATCACATCAAAAAAATTGGAAAAGTCTGTCAAATACAGACATCAGTGAAGACAGAAAAACATACCCTGCAAACTAAGATGCTGGAGAAGGCTGGACTGAAAAACAGGAGTATGCCACCCTCATTACTCACAAGTAAGATGATTTGAGCCATTTATGCCTTTTGTCTAGGAACTCCATGAGACCCTTCCAGTGGGATGGTACAGTCTCACTAAAGATTGAAAAAAACAAAACCCATGAACCTCATTCCCTTTCTCAATAAGGAGGTGATTTAAGGTTAGTTTGACTGACTCTCATTTCAAGATTTCTAGATACCACATGATAATGGAATAAGTGAGAATCAGGTCCTCTTCAATGTTCTCTCTTCTTTACATTTACTAAGTTTCAAAAGGAGAAAAATAAAAACAAAACAAAACAAGAAAATAACTCTTCCCTGCAATTGGCTACCTTGTAGAAGTTCCTGCTTCAAGAGAAATCTGAAACCTGAAATAGGGTATTGGGACAGCCAGAGAAGCATGAATAGTATCTTTAAAACAGAAAGACAGTTTTCACTTTCTTTGCACTGCAGAAGCTTCTGGACAGGCCATGACATATTTTAGTATTTATTCCATTATGACGACACATTTATTAATGCAATCTGTGACATAATTTCTGACATATATCAGCATTGTAATATATATGTATAATATATTCTATAATTCTGAATATTCTAATAAGAAGGACTCCCATCATTTTTCATTTAAGATTCTTTCAAAGCCCAAGTAGATCTCATGACTAGGAAGTTTTTCCTGTTGTTAATCTTAGATTTCTCAAGTTCCTCTCATTGCTTGATTTTAACAACTATAATCACTCATCTCCTCCTTTATTAGCATGTACACTCTTCTGCTGTTTGTAATGATGCATTCTCCCACAGTATAGCTGTCAGTTTGCATATACTGTACTTGCAACTTTTTTCTATGGTAATTACCCAGCCCACACTTTAGCCGTTGTCAGAATTTTCACTGGTTCTAACAATGGCCTTAAGATAATATGGTGACCTAAATTAATCTCAGTGTCCAAATGCACATAAAAAGCCATTAATGTTTCACTCAGTGCTTTATAAATTTGAATAGAGTATGGAGTTGAGTTAGTTCAATTCTCACTTCCACCGAAGTGTGTACCTAATATATGCTCCAACAACATGCTTTCAGGCTAGGTTGTTTGTTTTTGTTTCTTTTTGTACAGAATTGTTGTCATAAGACAGCTGAGAATTCACCAACAGAAATCCTGTTGAAATGGCATCTGCCCATCACATTCCCACTCTTAAGTTTTCCTTCAACTCTGTGCCATACATTGGGTACCATCAAAGAAACCAGGCAGCTCCACTTCAGTGTTCAAGCACCTGCTAACTCTTTGGTAACTAAACGGTTTCATCCTCCTTTGTGTCATTCATTGATACCATTGAGCCAGAACCTTAAAACTCTCATCTACTGTGTGGTCTGTAGGTCATGGCCTATTTCTAAGGTGACTGTCAGAGGAAAGCACGCCTACAGCCAACTGACTTAACTTTGCTGATGTAGGAGTCCAAGATTCCAGCAGAGACATTTTAAGATAGTTTGCTAATCAAAGAAATTGAAATGTGCAGCTTTGGAAGTTGTATCACATACTCCAGGCTGCATTTTTCTGCATAGGAGTTTGTGGCTGTTATCACCTAGACTTAATTTCTCATCAGTTCAGCATTGAATAGTACATATACTATCTGAGCTGCAAATGTGAACGTTTTTATTTAAATAATTTGTTCTTAATTAGAATAACAAATTAAAACTCTAGGGAATAAAAGCTTGAAGATGACTGAAATGCAGGCTTTGTCAATACATCCACTAACAGATATATGGCACAATCAAGCTCTCTACTAACAACTTGAATTACAAAGATCAGCAAGATGTAAGCAAACAGATCACTTATTCTAGCCATGGCGACACCTCTCTACTGTGCCTAGAGTCCCCTCTCATCCTTCTCCTTTACCTTCCTTTCCCAAGGTGTCTGCTCCAGAACCACTTCTATACAGTGACTCAAACTCATGTGCTAAACACCACCCTCTCTCCACTCATACTTTGCACTCTGAAGCGTGGAGAGGGACGCCCAACTGCCAAAGATATTTCAGATTTGTTTTGGAATACCTGTTAAGTTTTTCCATTTTAATCAATGTTCCATACACCAAGAAGCCAGATATTAAAAAGTGAGAGTTAACGGAAGTTCTCAGGCTCCCACTCAAATGAGAACAGCTTCCCAAATAGCTTTAGAGAAGTACGTTTTTTCCCTTCACATAGGTTGCTTCAGCTTCTAGAAAAAATAATTTCCTATCACAAGGAAGTTGGTTTTGGACACGAATCATTACACAGTTTAATAAATGAAACAATGCTATTATCTAGTTGCCTGTTTCTCATTATTCAAATATTTACCTCTGCTGTGGATTCTTCTGGAACATTGTCTTAAGATATAACAGCATGCAACAATGAATTCATAGGCCATGATGTTGTACAGAACACACCTTGCAGATTATTTCAGACTTTGTTTTATTCAGCTTGTGTGAGTGTGGAAAAGTAAGCAGAGGCATCTAGGTTGACTTTTGCTATTAGATTTTCTCCTGCTCTCTTCTTCCCTTACATTGGCCATCACAACTGAAGTGAGCTATCCAAACACATCCTCCACGACACCAGCTGTTCTGTGTCACCTCTGCAGTCACCAACTGAGCCTTGCAAGATGACACAGCAAGAAATGGATCTCACATAGAGTCCTACGTAGCAATATACCATTTCTGCCTCAGTTCGTCTTCAAACCATGACTAGATCTCACCTTTCCACTTTGCATCACCCAATATAAACAAGAAGAGATATACTCATGTCACAGCTAGAATCACATTTCTGAAGACAGATGCTAAACATTTTTTCAAGGAACCCACCAATTTGGGTAGAAATGAATGCAGAAAACTGATACTTTGGGTATGTGACTCATTTTGACCAAGGATACTGCGTATTATTTCTGCACACTTTTCTGCCCAGAACACAGGGAGGAACATTCATTATCCAGGCAGAAAGAAGTCAAATATTAGAATACACATAGTGGACACAAATGCAAACTGTATAGAAAACACACATAAAAGTAATTGTTTTAGGACCAAGTGTAGCTCTACTTTAATACTAAAATCTTTACAGCCTCCTTTGACTGTGCAAAATTGTACTAGTAGTAATATAATATGGAAAGATGATGCAGCAAATACAATTCCTAATATGCCCAATAACTTTGTGAGAAAATTCATGAGAAGCTTTAGGAACTACGAAGTAAATATGTCAAGAAGTCCTTTACTACCTTCCCAGATAACTAAGGATATTCATATTTTGACAAGCTTCTCAAAGTTTATTAACAGAGTGGAAGCAAACAAAATTCTTAAGTAAAAGTAACTTCAGTTAATGAACACATTCTCACCTAAGATACCTGGCATATCAATTACTAGCAATTTTTATTTTCACTTGAAATGATTCTCTAGAAACTAGCTACAGCTAGAATACTGCGAGAATAGTTTCTTCAGTGGAGAAATGCTGGATATTTAGATCACGGAGAAAGCTTAAATGAAGACAGATATACCTCTGTTACATTTTGACTCTGCATTTTGGTTCAAGAACATAAACTCTCCACAGTGGTCTTGTGCTGGGTGGCCTCTGCAATGCCACAAAAATCAATTACTTCATTTTTCTTATTCTCTGTACTTAAATGCACCTTACTGCTCCTCATCTCGGATAAAAAATGTCTTCAAAGACTGGCCCTTAATGCAATTTCTAAAAGCGTCATTTGGGAGCATGGATTAGGCATTCCAGTTCATGCATCACTTCCAGACAAAACCTGATCTCCTTCAGTGCCAAACTCCCTGCACTCATCATAGCTGTTGCTAGCCGACTTCCTTTCCAACCTGAATTTTCCTACTTAGTTAGCAGAAATTATTGCTTAAAGGCATTAAAGGAATTGGGGTATATAATCAGACACAAGCTTGAATAGGAAAAGTTTCCTGGTACTTCCTTGTTCTTAATCGGTTTGCTCAGAATAATTTTCCCTTCACTGCAATCTTCTTCAGGAGGAAGATTCTCTGTTGCACTTCAGTTATGCCTTAACTTTTCCTATACAAGCTAACAACAGGATGAGCATCGGGACAACAGTAAGATGCTCAAGTTAATTGAACCTGATGGACACACTCCCTACTCATCTCATTATCCAAGTTTCCTCTACAGCAAACTGGCAGCTTAATAACCTTGCATTACCTGCTCCATGTGACGTAACACCTTATTCTCCCCCATTTCCAATTTGAAGCATAGTGCCTGAGAATGCAAAACCACTGGTGTAATAATGTTTCAATGACATTACTCATGTCACCATTTGATTGCAAATTCTATTCTTGCCATAACAGACAGTGTTGATTACTTCCTCACTTAAGGCCTTTTATAAACTGTTAGGCAATTGACTCCCCTGATTAAAAAGGAACACCTGCTAACCTGAAAACTGCTCAGCTCAGAAAAGCAGCAGAACCTTCTGATATATAAGCTTGAAAGAAAAAATAAAGAAAGAAAAGCTAATCAGAAGTTACTGCCAAAGTTCTTGTTTTCATTTTTTTGGGATAAAGTGTGTGTGAAAGGAAGAAGAGTTGTGCTTGGAGTCCTTCTTCCCTCCAAACACTGATATCATCAAGCCTTTCAACAAATAGTTGTTAGCATGGAGCGGTCATTATACATAAGACTGGAAATGACTGCTCATCAAATCCTGAGAAGTCAGTGTTGGCTTTGCACATAAGAGGCAATCAAAAAGTGTTATTTTTTTATCACTATTCTGCTGAGGAGGACAACCAAATATGGTAATCATGACACACATACACACACACTTGACAGACAGCAAGGAAGCTAATAACTTTTTTAAAAGGAAACCCTCTGTTTAGTAAGGCCTTATGTTCTTAGATATAATCGGACATAATTCCTAGGGTACGTATGATTTGAAAAACAAAGTCCCATGTGACCTATTGACCACAATATGCAGGAGGAGAAAGGGAAGTAACGTTTTCCATTTCTTCTCTTCCTCCCTCCCTGACACTGTATCTGTTGAGGTTCTTCACCAGAAGGTGGTTGATCCATGTTACAGGCTGCCCAGGGCAGTGGGCACAGCCTCAAGCAGTCATCATTCAAGCAGCATTTAGATGTCACTCTCAGACATAGGGCTTGAATTTAGGGTGGTCCTGTGTGGAGCCAGGGGTTGGATTCAATGATCCTCATGGGTCCCTTCCAACTCCAGATGTTCTGTGTTTCTCCAATTCTATGATATGCAGGGTCAGCCCTCACAATAAAAATTAGAAGGATGCCTTCCAAATCCTGCTGCTACTCTGGTGGCATTGGAAACCTTCATAAGGACAGCAAACGTCATCATTTCCTGCAGCTTTGCAACAAGCATACAGCTGAGACCAAGCAAAGCTCGCACAATTTCTATTCAAAGTCAAGATTCACCCTGACAACTTCAGCTCAGTCAACAAAGAAAGATATTAATGTTTGCATTGGTCTTAAATAGGTGTATATCGTCTTCCTCCAAAATACCCAAGACTTTGCCATCTCTTACAGGCTCAAACCTGCAGCACACAAGCCAGTTCTAGAGCAGAACTATTAGCCAAAGTCTTGGCCTTGCCTCCTCCTCCTCAGCAAGGCCACACAGTCTGACTCAGAGATAATTTCTGTGCAGGCTATCAAAGACTGGGCAGAACTTGCTCACATCTGCCTGTAAAAACACAGCGTAGATAAACTTCAGCTAATCTTTTGGAGAACAGAGTGGCCTTTACCAAAATAGCTATCTGAAATATTCTTCTGGCCAATGGAGATTTGTAATGAACAACTGTGTACTTACAGTCAAGTGGATTATTTTTCTCATACTTTCCATTCCTGCATATAGGGCAGCAACCAAGGCAAATCCAAATCCAAACAAGATAGAAACTATCAAATGTACCAATTATACTGATAGGAAACAAAGCTTTGTTGAATGTTTCCACTGACTTTCAGTAATAAGTTTTCTTCGTGCTTAATTATTTTTTTCAGAGTGATTTTCTGGGAAAATTTTCAGAAAGGAGAATTGATGTTTTTGGACATGCAACTGTATGGCATGAGAAATCTTGGTAGGTATCTTGGTTAGTACAGACCATCACAATGTGTCTCATCCTTTGTGAGCCACTTCACACTGTTTTGGTACTTGTCCGCCTTGAACGTTAGAAGCTAAGGCTCCTAATCTAACAATAAACAGGAGCAACCACTGTTATAAAGATGATGGCTTCTGTATTCTCCTCTACTCCACACTGCCCGAAGTATGATTTCATCCAACAGACAAATAAAGATTAGGCATCAAATATTGTTTGCCAAAGCCTCGTATCTTTCTGGAGGATTTTCCATTATTTCTCATTTATTGAACTCAAACTGAGTAAATAGTATCATCTACACACAAAAGCTGGAGAAGGGCAGGGTTTTTAATTGAATTAACTTGATTTTTGAAAGGTTCTTTTCCTACTCCTCCTTTCTGGTGTAGAAAAAACAGCAAGTAACTTGTATTAAGTTCTGCACATGGCACACTCTTACCAAACATGAATGTCTTGCTTTCTAGCAGTTAACCAAGTTAACCAAGACTGCTGTCTTGGTTACTAGCAGTTTAGATCGATTCGTTTTCTCTATCCCCTAGGTTCTGTAAAACCAGACAACAGAAAATGCACTGTCAGTTTGGCAGCTTGTATCACATTTCATGGAAAGCAGACGGGTCATTTTTCTTGTATACCTGTGCTTTTGTTAGGAGCTGCTACAGCTGCCTCCTCCTGAGATGCCAGAGTACAAGCTCTCACCTTTCATCAGCTGGAGATGCAATTCACTGAAGAAAGCACTCTAGTCCTTTATAATCATGGTCCAAAGACCCACCTTCAAAGTTAAAAAGCAGTGTATAGTTCTAAGGGAGATTAAAAGCAATAAGGAAAACTTCACTGAGTTTGGTTCCTGTTTCTTTTTTCCTTGTTAAAGCCCTTTCTCGGCCCTTATTTATTTTTGCACTGACTCAACCAGCAGCAGTGGGTAACTCCCAGCCACTTCTGTGGAGTCCCACCCACATTTGCAGGGGGCAGGGGTGGTGGGAAGAAAGAAAATAAAGAAACCAAGCACTGTAAAAAGATTCTCGGTATTTACTGAGCTCATTCTTTGTCTAAGAGCATTCTGCACTCACCATCCAGAAGTCAAAGAGTAACTGATTCCCTCCCCACCTCCTCCACTCAGAAAGCAAAGAAGGCAAGGTCCCTTCCCTAACACACAGCGTTGGAGCGGGAGTGGAAGAAATGACACTTTCCTTTCCCTGTCACCTTCCCAGCCCCTGGCAGCTGCTGCTGTGGATATCCCCTCTGGGATGACGCTGCTCCGGGACCCCGGCCTCCACGCACAGCTGCATGGGGTCAGAGCCATGCAGTGACGTGAGCCCTAGCAACAAGGCAACAAAGAGCAGCCAGCTCACCATCAGCTCATTTCCTGCTGAAATACTCCCCAGTATATTTTTTTGCCTTGGTATTTGGTTTTAGCAGCCAGCAGCATCCAAGGAAAAAAGCAAAGTCAGAAGTACCGATGTCTTCTTGCGCTCAGTTCTACTAAGTGAAACAAAATCAATGCTAAATCATAGTACTCGCAAAGAATAGAGCTTTAAGTGTGATCCAGCAGCTAGAAACAACACATTAGGGAGCTCCAATCAAAATGCCTGTGAAGAACTGAGATTTTAAACAGCGGAGCTGGTTTTCCAAGGAGATACTTATACCTCAAGACAAATTCACTAAAGAAACAGAGTTAAAGAAACAGCTTTGAAGACATTTGTTCTAAAACAGAGAGCACCAGTTTACACAGAGTACCCCTACATGTATGCCTTCAGGCAATCTCTTCCTTCATTCTTCTGACCCAGGAGAGGAGCATGTGCCCTGGGTGTCACCCAGAGGTTGGGCAGATCCCTACCTGTTACATTTCAATTACACATCCCAGTAGAGTCAAATCTGTGTGCATCTCCCATGCCTCCTACGTGTCCTCAGGAGTGGGAAGCATCTTACACAAAACAGAGCTGTGCTCTTCAGAATAGCTTCTCTCACCCATGCAAAGGCAAACATCAATCTCAGACAGGAATTTAAAGACTTCAGTTTGGTAGAAAAGGCAGATGGGGTTTAGTCAATGAGCTGATTGTCAGGACAGGATCTCTCAGCTTCGTATTTCATCTAAAATACCTCAGAGAGCTCAAAAACAGCAACCAGGGCCCAGTTCACTATTAACTTGAAAAGTACGACACAGGTTACAAAAAATTATTAGTGTACTTAGATCTCATGCTCTATTTGTATAACTTCTCAGTGGAGAAAGCAATACCCAAGCCTTTGTGAAAGGAATTTCTGGTCTGCTACTGCTCCTAATTTTGGAACAAAGAACCGATGTGCTCTAACAAACAAGCAGGAAATAACAGCTAAGGATAGTAATTGCCTTCTGACCGTATCAGCAATCTGCAAACAGAGATCGTGCATGTATTAAAACAGAAGATTTAGATCAATTTGGGGTTGGGAGTGGCACACTGAAATCTCTGCTGCTTTTGCCCCGTTCACCTGGCCAATGCAACACACAGATGCAAGGCTCATCTGGCACTCATACTTCTTATGACGTTAGCGAGGAACTGCTGAACTGGTTACTACCTAGCAATTACAGTCATTTAAGTGGTTGTAAGGTCATACACTAAATCCTAAGCTCTCTGAAAACACACAGCTTCCGGGAAATGGGGCCAAGCCCACACACCGGCAGCTAGGTGGTGCTAAGCCTGGGCTGGGTGTCGGCCTGCTCAGAGCAAGCCGTTAACAATCACATTCTCAGAGGGCTCAGACCTCAACCAGGATGCCGACCTTTCGGAAAAAAAAACACAGAAACAAAAAAAAACCCACACATCCATGCTGAGGCCGATTAAAGTGTTAGCTTTGAGTTCTCTGATTTAAGTGAGCAAAGGACCAGACTGCAGTGAGCACATCCTAAATGTGCCATTGATGGATAGGACAGGCAGATAATACATTACCAGGCTCTGATTAGTTACAGAAATAACATCCCAGCCGCAGGAACAAGCTATCTGGTTTCACTGCAGTTTCAAAAGATGAACACAGATTTTCAGACTCTAGGCATGCTTCTGTCTGTGGGAAATTCTGGCACCAGTGGGACCAAGATGGATCGATCCCAAGGGGATCTCTCCTCTCAAGGTCTCCAACTTCCAGGCAGCTTCAGTGGGGTTCTCTTCTACTCACAACATCAAACCCAAGCACACAGGCAATGAATACAGCCAACGAGGCAGCCTGCAGCCAGCAGGGACGAGAGGCTTGACAGAAATCTGCACAGCTGGGGAAAAACTTACCAGCTCAGCCAGACAACGCTTGGTTAAACTGTAACCAGATCTCGAATCTTCTGAAAGCAATGGCAATAAAAAAGCTTCCCTCTCCGAGCAGTTTGTCAATGATCTGCAACGTAAGGAAGCTTCGCTGTGCAGCTACGCACAGCATAATTCTAAAGCTACCAGATTTAAAATGATCTTTCCTCTGAATACCACACAACGACTGCATGCAGCAGAAAGCAACTGTTATCAGCTGCAGAATGAAAACCATACACAAAAATACAACTGAGCAGGTTTGGGAAGGGAGCTACTGCTGTTTTTTTGTTTTGTTTTGTTTTGTTTTCCCGGCTTTTTTAATCAAACAGACCCATTTCACTGTGTCAGAGAGAACGCTCCTCCCAGCCAGCAACACGCACAAATGAAAGCAGCCTGCTCATAGCAAAGCCACTAAGGCTTTAGTAACGCTTCTGGAGCACAGAACCGAGCGGTGCCATTGCAAGGATATACAGCCAACTGCACGAAAGCATTTGCCCACCTGATTTTCCCATGATCAAGATGTGATTTTTTTTTTTCCTTCAGTTCCACCTGATGCCTGCTCTCTTGCCTGAATTTCTCTGCTCGGAGGAAGGGCTTTGTAATTTCAGCGCAACTTCTTCACTCCGCTACCGCTGCCGCCAGAGAAACTCCGCTGAAATAACCCGTTACCGCCCCTTTCTCAGCACTCAGGGAAGCCTGCCCATGCCTTATAAGGAATAGGGGCACTGCTTTTTTTTTCTGAAAAAGATTCTGTTTAGGGTCAGGAGCTATGGAGCCTCCGCAGTAACCAAGCAGCTCAAAACCACCACATGTTTTTACATTCCGATTTAGTTCAGTAATTGCAACTATTTCCTGATAAGAGTATGCCCTGAAAAAAATTCTGCTGACAAATATATGCTGCCACTGCAGGCACAACCCATGGGGTTAATGAATCCAGCCTAAAAGCTAAAAGTTTTACTGAATTACTGTATGTACAGTTAAAACAGGCAAGTGATAAGATAGTTGAGCAGCATTTCATGAGTACAAAAAGGACTTTCTCTGTAGTTAACATAACCTGCAGAAGGTATTAGTAACATGCAGCATAGGATCCTTCAGGTGAACAGGATCTGTGCTGATGGTTTATTCCTGTGGAAGGAGTTTTATGTGTGTATGCCATAATTCAGTCTGTGAAGGCTGAATACGCCAGGCTGCCTTTGTGTTATATCTGAATATCCCATGCTAAATGACAAAAATTAACTGGTACTTCAGCTGAAGGGCATGGACATGACACATGGAAATTGTTAACTTCAGAAAAGTTGCACCTCTCCAAATAATATGGAGATCTCCAAATCACTCACTCACTTCTTACTTCCTTCTTTATCTCAAAAACATCATCTGGGTTTAATACTTCCAACTCTTTTTTACAGTACTCTTCGAAGACCAAAGATTGTACATGGTTTTGTGCCAAGTCCACTGTCTCAGCCTCTCCCTTGGCAAGTGTACAGCTCTCCCCGTGGGATGCCTAAGAAGCAACTACTGAAGTTCCCTCCTCTACTAACGTGTCGGGAGGCAGTAGAATTGTAATAGAATCACTCAGATTGGAAAAGACCCCTAAGGCCATCTGGCCCAACCCTCAACCTACCTCAGTGCCACATCCACACAGTTCCTGAGCACCTCCAGGGATGGTGACTCCACCTTGTCCCCATGCAGCCTGTGCCACCGCCTCACCACTCTTTCTGAAAGTTTTCCCAATATCCAACCTGAATTTCCTCTGGTTCAACTTAAGGCCATTCCCTCTTTGTCCTAAAAGTAATGAGATTCCTATTGGGAATCCAGGCTGGCACTTCCAGCCTGTGTACCAAAACAGGAGACGGAGGACAGGAAGGACAAGTTTTAATTATCCACAATCTACCTCTGGAAGCCAAGGTTCATGATGAGAAAAAAAGAATAAAACTATTTTTAATTTACTTAAAACAACAAATAATAGGAACAGGTAAGGAAGACCACATCCCTTCACCAACATATTACTCTGGAGACTGCTTCACCGGCAACGCTGCAACACATGCTGAGTTCACATCGTTACACGATAGCTGATCTGATCACTAAGAAGAGGAGCAGGTGGAGGAGGAAACCGCAGGGTGTGAGATCAAACAGCCTCACAACTTCATGACACTGCCTGTAGCTGGTAGCAAGCCTAGGCAGGATGAAGAGGGCAGAGAAGGTAAAGATGAGAAACTCCACTTCCGCCACCTTGAGTGCTGGCAGTCACTGGCTATGCAGGGTGGAGAGCTGGATGAGGCACTAACAGAGTTCTTTGTACAGAGGAGATAGCAGCTGTTTTATCTGCTTGCAGGTGTCAGCAAACCGTGGGCCTATGGGAACCCTAGCTTCTGAAAATTCTCTGCTACATCTGAAATGCTGGGCTGTTCTACCTCTAGGATCTACACCAACACTCTAATATCCCATACCAGTCTACAGCCTTGACAAACAGTAGAACAGAATTCAATCTGTCATAGCTGGGTGTCTCTGGTATTTAAAATCTTCACTTCCTCATAGTTGATTGTTATATTTTATCCTATTTGTGTTTTAGATCTTCATAATATTCAGCCAATATAAGCAACACTCCCTCATGACCTTAACTGTTGTTAACATAACAGCATAAAGATCTACTACAAGTTGGCAGATGCCTGCATGTTTTCTCACAGAACATCCTGAGTTGGAAGGGACTCACAAGGATCACTGAGACCAACTCGTGACTCCACACAGCACCACCCAACAATCAGACCAGACACCTGAGAGCATTGTACAGATGCTCCTTGATCTCCAGCAGGTCTGATGCCATGACTACTTTTCTTGAGCCTGCTCTAGCACCCAGCCACCCTGCTGGTCAAAAACCTTTTCCTGATATCCAATCCTTCAGATTTTCCTAACTTGGAAAAGACGGTTTCTCCAATCTAGCATAATCTCGATTACCTAGAGGAAAGAACTGATGCTTTTTCTGAACGGAAAACACGGAAATCAAAATCACAGCCCGGAGATGAAATGTGAAAAATATCAGTGCAAATTAAGTGCAGTGACTCATTAAAGACTAGAAAGCAGTGTAAGCTGAGATACAAAAGGAAAAAAAAAAAAAGAAGGAAGTTGTGAGTTGTGCTTTTTTAGCATTTTAACATGAACTGGTGAAATTTCCAGGCTAAGAACTATTGCTGAATTTATTAGATGGCAATTTGGAGGAAGCTGGTACACTAAGAATGCAATCAAGCATTTGGAAATAAAGACAATGATTAAATAAAAGCCACTGCTTTTATTCTTATTACACTTACACTGCTTTATTCCTACACTGCATGTAGGAATCAGATGGCAAGGCCAGCTTATGGCCTCCTGCCACAAACACAGCTGTTTACCTGTGAATGAAATCGCACAATTATCATGGGTTTAAACTGATGTTTAAACATTCAGAAGCAGACAAGAAAGCACATTCAATACTGTGAAGAGGCAGAGGAGAAACAACAAAGCAGAGAACTTACTGTTGCGCTGTTTAATTCTTTGATTTGTAGTGCTTTGTTTACATGGAGTGCTTGTTTCCTCATCTCAGAAAGGATAGAGCAGAAGTGAAAAGATCAGAGTACTGCAACAAATGGCATGAATGCTCCATACACAAACCCACCGTATTAGGCTTCTTCAGCTAAGGGAAGGGATAACGCAAAGGCAACAGACAGCTACGAGAGGAAGAACATAGATGGGTACCGATTGCTGACTGCACCCTCCACTACAGGAGGATACTGAAAGAAGTGTTAAGCAGATTTAAATATATATGGGATGCAACAGAGAAGGTGCTTTGGCAAGGAGTTAACCACAGATGCCAAAAGCCTACAAGGGTCTTAGAGAGTAGAAACAAGCATGGATGAGAAAGTCACTGAAAATTACTAAATACACAGAAATCACATTTGGTTGAGCTGAAAGTAGTTGAAAACTAGGAGTATTACCAGAAGGTATCACCTTCAAGCAGGGGGAGCTGAAGCAGGTTGCTCAGGACCACAGAAGGAAGCACATCTCCCCTTCGAGGATGACCAAGCACTGGCACAAGCTGCACAGAGGCTGTGAAGTCTCCTCCTTGAAGATCTCCAGGAGCTGCCTGGCCATGGGCCTGGGCACCCTGCTCTGCATGGCCCTGCTGGGGCTGCGCTGGGACATGATGGACCTACCAACTTCAGCCAAGCTGTGATCCTGTGACCTGTTGTCTCCACAGACAGGAGACTTCACAACGTCTCTGCCAGTGTTTGATCGTTCTGAATGAAAAAATGTGTTCTCTGACATTAAGATATATATAGTATATATATATAGTGCCCAGTGCCTCTTGTCCTACCAGCAGACATTGCTGAGAAGTGCTCCCCCCTCTTCTTCACTCCCCTTTTACAGCTATTTATACACAGTAAGAGCCCTCCAGTTCTTCTTTTCTCTCATCTGAAAAGGACCAGCACCCTCACCTTCTCCTTCTGAAATGCTCCAGTCCCTTATCAGCCTATCCCTGCAAGATCAAGCAGCATCTCCATACACCCCCCATGTCAGCTGCCCCTGCTTCCCACCATACACTGACGTTTGAGCTCAGACTGAAGGTCCTGCATCTGTTCCCTCCTGTCACTTCTCCCCCACCTCCAATCCAGCAGCTTTCCTTTACATCAGGCTCTTCAGTTTCCATGAAGAGGAATTTCATTTCCATATTAATGACCCAGTCAGTTCCTCAAATCTAAGTTCCTCAAACATAAGTTCCAGCCCTTCTTCACTTACCATGCAACTTTGGTTCAGCCTTTTTCCTCTGTAGCAGTGCCCACTCACCCACGTGGGGCTCTGGCTGCACCAGCAAGTGGTTCAGCACCGCAGGGCCAGATCTGTAGTGAGAAACCTGTTGCTCATGCTACATGCTTCAATGAGTTTCACCTTGAACTAAGGGCAGCTTGAGGCCAGTGCACAGAAGAAACACCCAACAGCAGTGGTGGTGGGGGATAAAGCCTTGGAGTGGATCCCTGGCTAGACTGGAACCAAATCCAATTCATTTCATGCCCAGCAACGGTTCTGTGGTGTAAAGAATGAGTGCCAGAGTGGCACTGAGGTTTAACTAGTGATAGGACTAGACAGAATGGCTTCAAGTTGTACCAGGGGAGATTCAATCTGGACGTTAGGCAATACTGCTTCTCCAAAAGAGTGGCCAGGTGCTGGAATGGGCTGCCCAGGGAGGTTGTGGAGTCACCGACCTTAGAGGTATTGAAAGGAACATTGAGATGTTGTGTTGAGGGACACGGTTTAGTGAGAACCATTGGCAGTAGGTGGATGGTCAGACTGGATGACCTTGAAGGACTTTACCAACCTTTGTGATTCTATGGTTCTGTGACTGGACCACCATCTAGCCCTGCTTCCCCTGGCTTCTGTCTCCTCCTAATCTCTCCCCATTCATTCAGTGGAGCCCTAACCATCACCTCAATGAGTCTGCAGCCGCAGTGCTCCCCCACCACAAAGCATCCATGCCACAGACCATTTTCCCACGGCATTCCTGCTCTGTGCTCTCCTTCCCCTGACTACAGCAACACAGCTAACACTACAAAAGCCACACTAATGATCCCAGAATGAAAAGCCAATGCAAGCTGCACTTTCCCTCCATCTACCATTCCCTCTTTCCTATCTACTCACGTTCAGAGAAGGACTTTAGGTGCCCATTACTGCTACTCCAAGCTCTGTTTTACAGTTCTAGTATTGCAGTGATTCCAGCTTCTGCTTTTTTTCTTCGAGAAGTTTGGTTTCCAGACATCTTGCTCGCAAAGAAAATGCTGACAGTTTCACCTCTAAGAAACAGATGGCAATAAATTTATTTTTAAATAATGTAGGCATCCAGTTATTCCCAAGAAACCTTCACCTCATGAACAGCAGGAGATGATAAATCAGAGTGGAAACTTCTCATTTCTTTCTTTCTCATTTGTGAAGTTCTGTGAATGCTTTTTTTCTCCCCTCCCCATGACTGCCCATTTCTGTCCTTTCACTCGGAACCCTGTGTTTAACAGAGTCCTTGCTACCATTTCTTTCCATAGCTCTGAGTTTTCATATCCATGTGCTTTTCTTCTATTAAACCAATAATCCATCACATATATCCAATTATTTTTCTTGTAAACAATGAATACATATATGCAAATGAACATAAACATCACATAAATGTATACTAGCTTTGTGGACCTATCACCCATCTTTGTGCCAACGTGCAATAAACAAATACCTTGCCTCTGTGTGCAGGATTAGCTCACTGTACACCAGGTACTGGACCCCATTTGTGGGACAGTGCTGCCTGTAACAGTAGCTTCCTTCCTTTCTTTGATGTTACTTACCCATTTTAATACATTGATCATAATGCTTCATCGAAAAATCGTAATAATTACCAGCAGTAAAAGTTTGTGAGTAGATATCCTCAAGCAAGAAGGTAAAGAAAACTCCCCAAACCTCCCAGCCGGGCTGGAGCTGGAGGCTGTGCCACCACCCCTAGGCTGTACTACCACCCACTGGTTTCAGGTTGAATCAGCAGCAGCACGGACACCGCCTGCACTCGGCTGCTGCAGCACAGCCTACCAGTCACCCAGCTTTCTCATTCCTCTCTGCATTTCTATAAGCCTCTGGATACCAGGAGCTGGAGGCTTCTCATGCCCGATGTTCAGCTGCTGGCTGAAAAGATCACCAGCTATGGAAACATTATCTTTAACCACATCCAAACCCAGCAGGAATTTTGGTTTTCCAAAGTTTCTGTCAGGGAGTATGAGAAATTCTTGGTAACTTTCCCCCCACAAAAAATGAGGAAGTTTCTAAGTGTCACTTACTATTTTTTCTCCTTGAAAGTCAGCCTGCAAGCACTTACTATTTTCACATGTAAAGCTTTCCTCATACATGTAGTTATCTGGATCATCCTTCTAATCCTGGAAAGTGTTGTCACACATGATCATTCTCTAAACCTCAAGATCAAAGTCTTTGGGAACTGTTCCTGTAAGTGACGGAATCCAAATTAAGCTTGCTACTCACTTCTTTGCACTGTAGGTTAAACTACTTAAGACTGAAGGTTCTTGTCAGTAGAAGTAATAACCTGCTGTCAGTTCACGGAACATCAGTGCAATCCAATGAATCTTCAAATCTTAAAATGCAATTTATCACTCGGTTGGATCATCAAACCTGTTTCTTTCCATGTCAGTAATGTGTCTCCTATAATTTCCCTAGGTTTTATGGCACTTTTAGTCGACTAGCATTTGGAACAAATGTAGGTCCCAAAGGTAACAAATTACATGCATCAGTCTTTATCTGCTTATTTCAGGCATGGTTTATCGGGTAAGTAAATATTTAGCTGAGACAGTTTGTGTTTTTGTCCAAACCCTATGAAAAATGATGAGCTCTAACGTTCAGTTCATCCTTTCTATCATGGGAATACAGCTTTAATTATACACAATCATGTCTCTTAAATTATGGAAAAAAAAATACAATCTAAAACCCCAGGATTATATATGTTATTCTTGCTTGGTGAGACAGCCAAGGTAGCACTTACCAGCCCACACAAGCACAGTGAACACGTGGTTCTAGCCAGTATTATGAGAACACCTCAATGTTATAAACCTTCTACACTACGGTGACAGATCAACTTGTTTTAAGTTCATCTGTATATTTGGCTGTAGCCTTAATCATTACACAACATACATGGGCATGTATTCCCATTAAGTTTCACTCAGGACTGATAAGCCTTCATTATTTAGGCATAAACTCAAAGATACAGTACTTTTTGGACATGCAACTGTTGCTGCAGTGGAACACCTGAACAGTTTAATGCTTAGGTACTGACAAAAGTAAGGAGGGTGTGGGAATGGAAGCGGGGGGGCTCTTCTTCAAAGAGTTAAATGTTCATGATACAAGACTGTGAGTTCTAGACTCCCTCTGTTTAACTTCAGGTATAGTTCTGTATTACCATCATTTTCGAAGCCTAATGATTCTGACTCCACAATCTCGAGAGCTTTTTAGGAAATGCCTCCTTAGGCATTCTGTTAGAACCTGGTCTCTGCTGCTGCTGGGAGATGAGACCATATGGTTTTCAAAGCTGTGTCTATTAACATATGACCCTCACTCTACAACCACTTATCTTTATCTTTGCTTGCAACATAAAACCAACAATCTTGATGTTATTTTCCTAACACAAGTCTTATTCCTCTGAATTTTGTATATTTGCAGTGAGTTCTTATGGCAACAAAATAGTAGTAAAATTGTTTTTCAAGAGGAATATAGAAACTAATGATTAACAACTGGTAGATATTATAGGAAGCTGTAAGCAAAAAGGTTCTCAGAAGTAACTGTGCAGTTCAATACTGCTAGGTGAAACACAGTACATCAGGTGTTGTATAAGCCACACATTTATTGACAATTTACTCACAATCCAGGCAGCACACACAGTCCCAATCACTGCACAGAGGTGTGAAAGGGAATAGCATCTAGTCAGGTCAGGTATCCAATACAGGCTCAGTCCAAAGATGGCGCTGCCTCAACTTACATCCCTTTTCTTTCTGACAGAAGATTATATATACCATGCCCACCTGGTTATACATCACATGATAACACGCTGCAATGATCAGAAGCTCTGGTCACAGTGACCTGACAACCACCAGGAGGGGCAGGATGTTCACATCATGAACTTGGACTACACTGCCCAAGCCAAGTCACATCCTTGACTCCTCTCCAATCTTCCCAGTCCTCCCCTTGCCACCAGCACATCCTGATGTGGTACAATTCTCCACATTGACTGCAGGGACCAAGTTCCAAAACTTACAATGATTTTATGCATAGAACTCTTCTTTCACCCCAGTCAGTATGTTTAAATAAAAAACTAACAAAAATAACAGCCTTGTGGTACAGTTATTTACATTTGCAGCAGCCCTGATTTAAGTGTTAAGAGATGCAGTATAAAAGTATGTTTCCTATTATTTCTGTTTAAAAAAAAACAAAACCAAACCCAAAACCCAAACACAGAAGTATTTTTAAGTTCCTTCCTCATTATACTCTGAAAATATACACTGTGTTTTAGGAAGACTTTTCAAATAATATACACAAAAAGAAATTACCTGCAAATGCTGCCTGTAGGAAGACAATGAGAATCAGAACGGCAATATGCCATTAATAATACTCAGAAATGCAGCTATTTTGAGGCTATCATTTCTTTTGTTCACTTGGCTTTCTCTATTCTGGCTGATTCATACCCACTCCAAAACCAAAATCATCAATAAGGTGCTTCATTAGGACATGGAAAATAGTCTTCAGTCTTGAAGAGGACAGGAGGCTCATAGACAGACTGCTGTCGCGAGGAAGATGATTTCTGCAAATCAGATAAAACTTATTTTTTGCTTCGGTAAAAATTCAAGTTTCAGAAGAAAGCTTACAGAGCTAAAATGCAGAACAAAAGAAGTTTTACAGCCATATTCCCTCACTCAGGTGAAACCTTAAATTACAGCTCTGATCGATCTGACTTATTCTTCACATTGCTTCGACTTCTGCCATTTAAACACCTAAACAAACTCAGTCTTGGAAAGTGTACTGGAAAAGCTGGAACATGCCAGCCTTTGCAGAAGCCACATGGGAAACAGTCAAGTCATAGCAACCTTCATCCTTCAGCTCCACATACCTTTACCTTTCCTGTTCCAGCCTTCTGAGTTCTCCTCAGCTGCTTCCTTTGAGTTAACCTTAGCCTGCATTCTCACTTAGTTAAAATGGCTTTCATTTGAAAACAAACCCAGTAGAAGTTTCTTTCAGGTTTGCTGCTCCTGCTGAGCTTCTTCATCAAGTATGTATTAGAATATACATACTAGGAACTACTGTTAAAATAACATGGTAGCAAACAGGGAAAAGAGTTGTTTTGCTACTCTTCAGGAAGAGTGTACACATTCATTTTAAATATCCTACATCTATTACATAAGTATAAAAATTCCTTATCGTTTAGCTGTAATGAACAGCTCAAGCAGACAACAGCATGGATCACTACTGACTATCCTGTCTGCCTTCTTGTATGCAAATAATGCTGCATGGCAACACAGAGCTGGGGTACATTTTCAACATATGGCCTTAAATAAAAGGCAAAAATCATGCTTTCATTCATCAAAAATTCTTACAAACCCATGAGAGAATTTGATGAACTATTCTGCAGAGCTCTCAGTCGGTTTGTATGTAGAGTTTTTCAGCTACTTTTTTGCCCGCCTGGAGCAAGGAAATCAAGTCATCACCAATGATTAAGTGAAAAGCTAACAGTAGCATACTCGAAATTAAGAGTACACAGATGAAGGGATTCTTTTTCCAGAGTACAGTTAAGCTGTGTACCTTCTTCAAACTGAGTGCAAGAGGTTCTCATTGTCCTGTTTACACACCAATCTACTCAAAATGGGAAGTCTCAAAGTCACAAATTGTTCATTTCAGGTATTTAAATTGTATTAACTTTAACTTGACAACACCACAGATTTCTCTGAAATTAGCTTTGTTTTGCCATCACTACATCACTAGGAAAAAAACAGAATAAAATATAGAAACTAAGGATAAATCTATAATTACAAAAATGCTCTGCACCAAAATTTTACCAAAAGTCAAAGCAACCTTTGAAATCAAAGCTTCTATTTCCTATCCTGTAATGGTCTACAAGAAGACACCACAGCTCATGATGCTGGCTGAAGATGCAATATATTTGCGTATTTGCAGGAAGGGGATAATTCATTCATGTGGAGAAATTCACTGGCAGGCACAGTACCCACAACTGCCTAAGTATACACTTAGGAAGAATTACTTTTACACCTCCTTAACAGGCATCTTTACCTTTTAAGAGTGTCTACATACTGCCTGTGTACTACATAGGACGTACTGCTTGAGTTGTTGTCTGCTTTTCTAATTAGCCCAGAAGCAGCAGTTGTGATGTTGTTTGTTGTTCATATATTTTGTTATTTATTTTAAAAAGAAGTGACATTGCTGAACTTGAAAACTGAAGAATATGAGAGAAGTTAATGACTAGCAGCAAAGAACAAAGTCTTCCAGAACCAACTCTTACTGAGACAAAACATATTCTTCTTAGATCTTTTTTTGCTACCACACATACTTAAAACATGTAACAAATAATACTTCAGCAGTCACATCTTCCTCTCCCCATCCACAAACCTACTTTATTTCAGTATTCTCACCAGCAGTACGAGACCTGAGCTAGTAAGGTATGAATATATGAAAGGATAATGCAAAGACTGGGTGCAGGGAGGTGCACTTAAATATGGTGCATTATAGCAGGCAATGACAAGAAGTGCAAGGTGTTTGTATTTTTTATTATTTTTTTTATTCAAAGGTTATTTTAAAAAGCAGTGCACAGAGTCAGTTTTTGAGGCTTGGTATGGCACTCCCTTGAAACATTCTACAGAGAGTACTTCACTTCTGCAGAAAAACAGTCATGAGGGAAGGCGGAAAAAAGCACATCCCTTTTAGAAAGTTTAACAAGATGCTAACAACATTACCAAACTGTGTGGATTGAGGATAAATAGAACCTTTATATTAAGTATATTGTGTAGCACAGCTTCTACTTCCTATTTTGGTAAAGTTTTGGCAGTGATTACATTAACACATCATAGTGTTTTAACACGATCGTCTGTACAGGCTCTTCCTACTTGCTTTGCATACTGTAGGAGATCCGGGATGCTTCAATAGGGGCTAGCTCATTATATGCTCTTGTTGGGTCCTTCATGTTCCCTTCTTCATATATTCAAACTTACCCTGGAGCATAACTCAAATCCCTGTCATAACTTGCAAGTTTGTTGGTTTTCATTTTTTTTTTTTGCATTAAGCCCGATAACTTTGCAAACGTGTTCATAAAGTACAAGAGTTTGGTGTTGAAATTCATTTACATGAGTAAAAAACTTACTAATTATTATTGTAATGAGCCACTGATAAGCAGAGAAACTAAGCTGGACTCGTGAGAACTAAAGCTTACTTACGTTACGGAAGGACGGTATGCTGATTGTGTGCAAGATTTTCTTGAATGTGCTTGGAAAAGCTCCAAGATCTGTTTCTGCCTTTACAACCCGTTCTTCCATTCCAGCCACATGGTTTGCAATCATCTTCACAAAAGCCTAAAAGAGAAGAAGAAAAAGAAGAAGAACAAAGCAACACAATACTTTATACTAAAATGTTGAAACAGGATTTGTATCACAGAATTGCAGAACTGTAGGTGTTGGAAGGGACCTCTATAGATCATCTATTCCAACCCTACTGCCAAAGCAGCTCCCTAGACCAGGTTGCACAGGTGAAAGCATCGTTAATATAGAACAAAAAGCATAAAACAATCCATACTCTTATTTTCCTTCTATCTGCGAGTTCAATTTATTGCTACAAATCAGTTAGGAGATACTCTGAATACAAAAACAAGCCACATCTAATGAGACAGTTAGTCTGCCACTTCCTATCTACTTTTCAACAAACTAATTTAGATTTATATCTGCTCTTCTACAGAAAGAAGGACCAAGGATGTGAATCACATAAAGCTTTGAAGCTTCACCAGAAATCAACAGTTCTCTCATTTCATTAATCTCAGAACAGTTTTCAATACAGTAATTTTGAAAGTTACTATCAAACAAAACAAAAAAGAAGAAAAAGCAGTAGTACTGGCTTTCTGAAAATGGAAGAATGGTTGTCTTGCCTTGTCTATTTAAAAATGAAAACGTGTTTTGTTCTGGAACATAAGAAATTCTTCATCAATTGTATGCTTCTCATTAACTCCAAGTACTGAACCTGGGCTGGATTTGAAAGAGATGTGAAGCCACTGCACATTCATGCATGCACACACTGTTATAGCAATCCAGTTACGTGGGGGGAGGCTTTCTGAGAAAGGGAACGCAGAAGCACATACCTCCAGCTTGTCAATCCTCCTGTATATCTGCCTCATTTCCACAGCTTTGGTGTAAATTTCAGGTATGCTTTCATTGACAACTTGGGACGAATCGCTTCGAATCTAAAGAGGATGAGTTGAAGAAATAATACAGAAAGTGACCGACAGCACAAAGCATTAGGAGGGAGATTTCACTCATGAAACTAGAACTGCGCTCCAATTAAACGGATTAAAACAAATTAAAAATACTAGGCAAACAACAACAGCCTAGATCAAAAGCAGTACGTGGGATGAAGACCGGTGCCTCCCACGTACCATGTCCAGCATCCCCACGAACTCATCCACCCTGGTCAGCAGCTCTTCTAGGCTCTTCTCTAAGCTCTCCACCTGCAAAACGCATTTAAACGCTTTAAGGGCGGGAAACCTCCAAAGCACGGGAACCGCACAGCAGGAAGGAGTGCGCTCCGGCCGCGCCTCCCACCTGCTCGCTGAAGGCGCTGCGCTCGACCAGCAGGTACGCGCTGTAGGCGGAGGCAGTGGCTCTGAGCGACGCGTCCAGCGCGTCCCCCTCCTCGTCCTCCTGCCCGCCCAGCCCAGACGCGTTGCTGTGGCTCTGCGAGACGTGCCCGCTGTCCCCACCGGAGCGACCCTCCGCGGCCGCCATGCCGCCGCCCGTCAGGCGGCGCCTTCGTCACGTGAGCGGCCGCCGGCGCATGCGCAGTGCCGCCGTGGGCGGGCCCCGCTGCTCGCGGCATCCCCCTGGGGGAGGGGCCGTCCTATACAGCGCGTCAGGTCCGAAGTTGATTCTGTCGGTAGTCTGCCCTTGTTTCGCCAAGAGAGGGCGATACTCCTATATACGGCATCCTTCAGTCAGTGGGAGGGAAAGGATATAGGCAGGAGTAAGCTTAGTGCACGTTTTATTGCAGACGGGTCACGACTTCATCAGTTAAATAAGGCGAAACGAGCAACTTCAGCCAGGCAAAACGACTCGTTTAAAGAAGATGTAACCAAACCCTCCCGGTAAGATGGTCTGACTGACTGAAGCATATCCAGCCATAGTCAGGTTTTTACTGCACCAATATAATCCGATTTATTATTAATTTTTTTAATGAAAACCTTTGGTAAAGTACAAACATGTATTTAAGACACATAGGATCAATGTGCTACTCTTACCGTGCTGGGAAAAATAAGTACAGCTCTATAACTGCTGTGACACCTAGAAGAGGTTTAATTAAAGAGTTTTAAAATAAACTTTTAAAGCAAATCTAAAAGAAACATACTAAGTTCAATGTCCCAAACATACTTAACAATGAGCAGAAGACCAGTTGTTCCACAGGTATTCAAAATTAGCAATTAATGAGTCCACGTATCCTTTATCCAGCCCATTACATACTCCAAAATGGAATGTAATTTTTTTTTCAAACCAAGACTTCTGAATTTTCATATTCATACATTATTTAAGAAATGTCTATTCCACCATATAAAAAAAGACCTTTAATATACTACAAAGTTAAAAACAAAAAAAGAAAATGACAAGCTAAAAGTAGAAAAATACATCATAAAACATTTATATTTTGCTCCTCACACTGATCGAGATGTAACAAAATATTTTAGATTTGATCATTTTAATAAATTCATGGCATTTCAGAAGCGAACAGTTATTGACTCAGCAGTCACGGGTTAACTAGAATCCAGTAGAGATGTCTGGCCCTCACCAACATCCAGTATATTTTAAGTTTCTAGAAATCAAGTGTAGACATAAAGCTTTATGATTACTAGAAGAGTTCAAAAACAATAGAACTATTCTAAGTTAGGTTTGAAAGAGTCAGCATCCCTCCTTTGTATAGCACTTGGCCAAACATTTGCAAGGAAAGACCCTGAGGATTTAGGTTCTCACTGTATGTTTAGGACAACCTATCTTGGTGGGGAATGGGACAGTCCTAGCACTCTTCCATTGCTTTCCACCTTCTCGCATGTATCCGTAGAATTCACGTGAACCTCAAATACTGAAAAAGCAGAGACGATGAGAAAATTTGGAAAAGAGGTATTATCTAATAAATATCAAAAATACATTTTACACATGGTGAACAGTTTTAAGCTCTCATTGTCATAATTATGCTTTCCCATACACTACAATTGTGTTGCAGAGGCAGACCCGCCTCTGACCGGCAGGTGGCGCCGATCTCAAAGCAATAACATCCTCCTCTAACCTCCCTTCCCTACACTTTAAAAAAAATAGATGTTATTTTTTCATTTGGGAAACGTATTTGCAGCATCTCCCTACTATTGTTACCATCAGGGCAGGAAACTACTTTTACAGAGCTTGTCTGGTTTAGACATAACATTGCAAATGTGGTATAAACAAATTAGTGGAAGGTCTGTATGTAATGCTAAGGAGACCTCTTTTAAAACTCTTATTAGAGGAAAAACAGATTCTACTTTAAATAGACATCTGTTATTACTATTAAAACCTTATTCATATACATGCATGTATAAATACATCCACCCATGCATTCAAACCCAAGCATGTAGCACTGCCAGTGGTAGCTTGTAAAACTGCTTAGATTTATACAAACTACAACTAATTTGCCTTCTCACATTAGGACTGAGATATAAACCAGGTTCTACACTCTGGCATTCTCCTGATCAATTTTGCAGCGCACGACAGTCTTATGTCTAATTCCAGATGCCACGTTTCCTAGACAGCAACAACGTTCTGCACCTGTGAGGTCTATGAGAATATCAGCTCTGTTTTGTGCATTACAAGTTCTAAGTCAATTGTCCCCATTGGCACTTAAGACTGAAAAGAGTTGCAGGAATTGCTATTAAAGCGTAATGACTGTCCCATCCTCTTCAATACCTCCTCGGGGAATAACCAGACTGTGTCGGGGATCAGTTTTTAAGGAACTGAGTAATTTGTGGATGCTGCCATTGCTTTCTCGGCCAGAGTTGTTGTTGAGCACCAGGTCCCTTTGAAGTCTGTGGCTAAGGCTGCTGCCATTGATGCGAGAGAGGCTACTGGAAGTAAGGTTATGCAGTTTGGGAATGTGCTGTGGCTCCAGACCGCCCTCGATGACAATGTCAGCCTCTTCGTCACTCTCCATTTCATCGGGGTGGAAGTTCTGCAGTACGTGGGATGTAGACAAGCTGTGGTGACTAGCAGTGCTGTCTGTAGACTGGCCAGAGCTACCAGACATCCTACTGCTCCGAATAATATTGTTCCTCTGGTTTGCTGGCTTGACCGTGATAATAAGGTTATGGCTGTTGGCAATCATCATGTCTGTGACTTGGTCGAGAGTCTTTCCTGCTACTTCAATGCCATTAACTTCCAGGACTTCATCATTCACAGCCAACAAACCTGTGCTCTCTGCTAAGCCCCCGGGAACCATACGAGAGATGAAGATGCCAGGTACTTTTTCCAGTCCATGAGGAGTAACCCTTACGCTGGTGCCATCGCGTATGTAAAATCCTAAAGGTTTCTCACAGCCATGTCGATACAGCCTCACCCTCCTGTGTGTCTCAGGAAGAATGTCCACATCGATTATGGAAGACACAGGCCTAAAATCATGAGGCATGCTAATATTAATGTGAGGACGCCGGCGGAGGTTGTCATTGCGGAGTGTCACCAGAGTTTTCTTCTTCCTCGATAGCGTGTTGGTCCCAAAATTACTGTAGTCCACTTCATCTGAAAGAGAAAACATGTCACTGTATCAGACACAGAATTATTCAAACTGCAGGGAGTTCTCCCTCCTAACTCTGGTTCGGTGAAGCTGCACTCATAATATGGAAGAAATCAAACAAATTCTTCTGCTTACCCTAAACTTTGTTTCGTTTTATGTCTGTCGACACATCATTCAAAATGAATTAGCTGTTTCCAATGCCTTATCCATGTTTCTTCCATATTTTCAGAAAGGATACTTTTGATTCCCTACTCTTGTCTGGAATGCAATGACTTGCAGCTGTGAGCCTGATATACCTTCTTATATGAGACCATATTTTCAGAGTTAGATTGTAATTTTATACATACATGTCAAATGGGGAAAAACATGTATACACATCTAGAAGTCTGAATGAGAGAATACTGCAATATCCATCACAGACTTAACTGATAGCAGACCTCAAGCACGAACACAAAAGCTGGGTATGAGAGAATAGTTGGGCATGTATTTTTAGTCTAGTCTTTTTCACTGAGGGGCATCTTAATATGCATCTATCGGTGCTGCACTCTTCTCTTTGGAATACTTTAATTTCAGAAGAATTTGACAGCAATAGAAAGTGCTGAAGTGCCAAGTTCCAAAAAAAAGGCTTTGTGGAAGTAAGGGGCCAGGCAGAACAGAAGAGGGTAGAAAAACTGCTCTGTTGCATAGTCCATATGCTGAGGAGCACAGGACACATGTGGGCTTGTGCAAGCTCACTCACCCTTGAGAAAAATCCAGAGGAAAGCAGCCTTTGTCAGATCTACTGTAGAAGATCAAATATTTTTATCTCTGTAAACGTTATCTCCAGGGCACATGAAAAGTGATCAACTTTAAAGCAGCTGAACAATACGGAAATGCCCACTGACACATTATTCCATATAAGACACTCATGTTGTGCATCACAAAAAATACCCTAGATAACCACGAATTATCTAGTGTAAAAAAGATGTGCCACTGCAGTTCACATTAAAAACACTGCGCATATTTTAAACATGAAGCACACACTAGCTGGAAAAGTATTTCACCAGGGGTTTAAACATGCTAACATTATTCAGATAAAAACAAACACACTTTCCGTTTACTCTACAGTTGAAGTCAAGCATTAAAATACAGAAGTACAATTTGTTCACATAAGTGTGGTGAAGCTTTCTCTTCTATAAGTAAATCCTGTAAAACAATTCTTGAGAAAGTAAAGCAATAGCCAATAAAGGTAAAAAAAAAAAAATGTGCTAGTAAAAACAAGCTTTTAATCATGTTTTTATTTCTTGCAACATCTCATTTTCAAGTCAGCTTTCAAAGCATATTACTGACTGGTCTAAGTGGCATGAAGTTACGCAGTTCTGAAAGAACGTGACAAAAAGTGCTAGACTGCAACCTGATAACCCAGCCTGCTTTGAGCAGGGCATTAGATTAGCCAGGCTCCTGAGGTTTCTTTGGTCTGAACTATTCTTCGATCCTACCGTAGTCCTTTGGGCTGGAAACATCATTTAAAGTCTGCAGAAAGATCATCCCCACACAGGCCTTTAACTTATCTGCACTGGCTATACCAACACTGAGGACATCACAAGGTCTCTAGGTTATCCTGAATGAAAGGCTTCTTGGATGAGTTTGCAGTCTTCAGCATCATGCTCACCTCCTACATCTCCTCTCAAGTTGTTCAGAGCTCTGTCAACTGTGTATGCCCTGCTGTGGTCCCATAAAGGGTTCATGCACAGCATGCTGGGAGTCCTTAGGATCACCTAGACACAAAAAGATCTTAACTCCTCAGAAGGGGACTCCTTGTCCAGTGTGAGGAGGGTAACTCAGCTCCATGGGCATTCAGAGGCAGTGCCAATTCTTTCAAATGTGAGAGCCACCCAAAGCCAGGCCTCCTCCCCCACTATCAACAGGATAACCATCTGTCTTCAGCTAGAGGTGGAACTTCAATTAAGATGGATGGATGATTGATTTTGAAAGTTAGCAATAAACTTTTTTTCCTTGTGAAGTATGGGCCGACATGAGATTTCTTTCACTTCAACTCTATGATCTCCAACAATGTGCCCCACCAACTCTCACAATCCACTGACAAGTTTCTGTGACAGAGCTATGAAAACAGTTTAGAACTTCAGCCCTAAATCTGAATCCCCTTATCTCTCAAAATATATAGCACTGTACCTCAAAAACTGAGGTAGCCTTAACCCCAGACTTTCATTTTAAGATGGTAAAGTTAAAATCACACACAGGTTTGTTTGAAACTGCCTCTTGTACAGCTGGAAACTAACCTCAAATCAAAAGCTGCAAGTCATTAAGATGCAGAAAATCAGTCTGGTGACTGCAGTTCATTGCACTGCAAGTAAAATGAAACACATATCCCAGTCATCCACCTCTTTGCTGACAGTACTCAAGTAGCTGCTCTCTGCTCCTCTGTATGTGATTATAAAGACTGACTAAGACTGGCTTGCAAGAGTTTTACTAGATCAGATAATTTCTTGAAAAGCATTTGCTTCCCCTTAAAATAACAAGAACAATGTAGAGTTAATTCTCGTAACATGCAAACCTGTCACAATTGAGTATTAATGTCACAGGTAAACCAGATAAGCACAGTGGCCCATATGACACACAGGTGGCACATGTCTGAAGCAGCTTCTTTTGGCTGAACAACAATGAGGGCAATGGCAAAAAAAAAAGTCCTTATTTTGCTTCTATGACCTCCTCACCTGTGCTGAGACCACTAATCTGTCTCCCTAGATGACTGCCAGCATTCCTGACCTCTAAGCAGCTTCAAATAACCACCAGATTGACACAGAAATGCTCTTTTTCCTCCAAATGTGAACCAGGCAGGAGAGATTACAAGTTACATAGGCTACGTTGTGTTAGATCACTGACCAGGGCGGGAAAAGGTTAAAAAAAAAAAAATGAAGTCTGCATCCTGTTGACTAGATTTGTTTTTAAGACAGCATCAGGCACTAGTTTTCGATTCTGATTATCAACAGGATCACATCTGAGAAAGATGAATCACAGAATCATAGAATCGTAGGGGTTGGAAGAGACCTCTAGAGATCATCGAGTTCAACCTTCCTGCCAAAGCAGCTCCCTACACCAGGTGAAGACCCAGGTTTAAAAGGTGAAACTGTTAAAACCTATTGCACGCTGGAGAAAAGGAGTTAATTTGGAGAGCTTTTAAGGAAAAAAAAAAAAGCAACAACTATTTTCTAGGAGAAATTCAAGTACGGAACACATGTTCCCTGACAACACAAGAATTACTAAATTGCTTGTATCCAAGATGATCTGCTGGAACAAAGCAGCTTCCTGTGCTGTTCTAAGCTTCTACTTTTGCTGCAGGAATAAAGCCAAGTATCCATATTCAAGTTTAACATCAGATGTTGCTGGGGCAGCAGGAAAGCAATCTCAAGAAAAATCTCCTTCCTCACCAAAACTGGGAGAAGTCAGCCAACATCACTGCCTTATAGCAGCTACAGTGTAGTCTAACAGTGGCCTATCACCTCTTTCCAATTACAAGCTGTTCACGTGGCATGCGTCAGACCAAAATGAAAACTATCTATCATTGCATAATTTACAATGACATGCTTTGTTACTAGGTTTTGAATTTCTTCACCACATAGGATTCCAAGCAAGAATGCCACTTCAGCTAACAAAATGGACTGTGCCTGAATCCTGATCTGAAGGAAGACAAGTATGCAGTATATAAACCAGACAGAGCTTGTATTTCATGTTTCTCCTGCTGCAATATCAAGTTCTCCTTTTGCAGAACAAAGTCTACATAAATCTGTATGCATACTGGCAGGACAAGTGCCATCAAGTGGCACATCGAAGCAGTACTTAATGGCTTGTATTTTACAGGGTGTCATGCTTTTCTATGTCTTGAATGTGGTCAGAGTGAAATGTGATGCACAGATGACAGAAGGAGAATTAACTTTTAGGTGTTGAATACAATCTCCATTCCTTACAATGTGGCAGACTGCACCGAACATTCTCCTGTACAAAATACAGTGCAATTTCAGGTACAGATATGCTGTGAACTGGATAATCATGGATAACCACTGAACTTAGGAAAACTCAGATCTGAATTTTACTCATGCTCATTATTTTCAACAGGGAACAAATTATCTTGTTCACCTTTTCCTACAGAAAGAATGTTTACTACAGCTGGAAAAGGAATAATCAGCTCTCTAGTTCCATCCTACATATAAGTACAGCCCCCCAAAAACCTCCTTTTTTTTCCTGCAGGCACTGAATGTCACTGCACCAATCCTCCACAGAAATTACATTTTTCATCACATTTCACTATCTGGCAACAACTTACATAAAACTAAGTATTTTGTCTGGCCGCATCCTTCCTGATGATGTTTGAGAGTTCTTTGCCCATCTCCTTTCTTTGAAATAGTTGTAACTATCTACTTATCTACCAGAACTCTTCTGTTAGAGTACATATGCCAGAGTTCCCTTTATGCAGAAACACACTTGTGGTAATTTTTTTTATACCAGTGTTTCTCACTTCAATTGGTGGAACTACCTCCACTTGTTCAGCAGCAGTAAAATAAAAAAAGGAGGGTTTTGCTTTCAACTATGGACATTTTACTTTAAGAATTACTTTTAAAACGTATCTACAAAGTTACAGATGGCAACACCTTTGAGGAATTTACTCCTCCAACAATTTTGTCATCAACCTGTGACTTACAGAATACCTTCCTAGTTGCTATCAGGAATCCTATTCCTAAGTCACAGAGTACATCACAGTATACTTAAAGAGCTATTTATAAGGGTAAGAAAACTGCTTAGAGCATCTGATTGTAGCCAGAAGAGTATTGTATTTCTTTAATTTACATGAAGGAAGAAATTATAGACCTTCTGAAAAAGCCACCAGGAGCACCACTCCCATTGCTTGGACAGCTGCTTTTCATAGGAGCTGCCTGCCAGATGAAATACCAAAGCTTAGCCAGATAAGATTGTATAAACAAGCTGAATTCCACAGAGAAGCAGACTGCCAGGCTCCTATAGGAACAGATCATTTCAGACTCCGTTTTTTCAGTGTACATACACTCATGGCTTATTATTTCCTCTGGGAACTGTGGAACATTAGTTGACAGCTCTGGAAAGTACTTCAAAGACAAAATTACTTCCACTAGGGAGAGCAGCACTTCAGGCAGCTTGGGAAGGAGGCCAGTGAGTCATTAATAGCGAAGGGTAACCCCTCAATCCAACAGATCTCTATTACTGAGCATTCAGATTCGCAGCGGTCATAAAACCATTTCAAGAGAACATGTCATGGTTAACCCTTCTACCTTTCCACATCCCTGCTACAGACACTGTCTGTGCTTCGTGTGAGTTGTATTCAGTGCCTGTTTTCTCAGAAATATCCAAGTTAGCCACATTTGTGAAAGCAATCAGACAACAAATAAGCTGGCAGCCTCTCATCAGTGACCTGCAAGCTGACCGCATGCAAAGGGATTTAAAGAGGAAACAGATATGAAGTGAACTATGGCTCAGGGAGGCAGGTGCCCTGTGCCAATATCATTCATCAAGGAGCATTTAATGGGGAAAAAATAAGGTTATCTAACTGCTAACGTAGCATTCCACATTACAGCAATATTAAAGTAATCTATCTGCTGCCAGCAACATCTGGAATACCAATCCAAAAAACACAGCAGGTAAAGCAGCTGTAGATGCTACTCCATTGAAAGTCAAGTAACAAACACAGGTGAACATGCACACACACGCTTACTTCTCTCTTCCACCATATTGCTCTGTTAGCTCCTTGTGATGCGATCTCATCGACCTCTGGAAGACTATCTAAACATTACAGCTTGTGTATGACATTCAGTGGGGCTTTGGAAGCACCAAGATCATGCAGGACAAGTTCAAATTAACATGAGAACATGATATTCTCAGTATCTTAAACCTTAGTCCATTTGTTTCTAAAACAATTTTTTCCACTCTTACTAACTTGTAAACACAGTGAGATTTTCAAGAACAAATTTCACCAAGTAACTGAGCTAGAAAGAAAATCTGAGAACACCACCCTGCTCTAGCCTAGACCCTATTAAACTGCAGTTCTGTGAGAGGCAACCTCCGACAGTGATTCAAGATTAAAACGGTAAATTCCTACTTACATACCTCCCTATCTAGTAAGCATTCATTATCTGATTAGGATTAAAATCAAAGGAACACAAATGCATGTCTCTGCTCTCAGCATGTTTATAAACTCAGAATATTCTGCACTCTTTCAAGACAGCAAACATTATTTTGCTCCTTGGTTTCACGTGTTACAGCAAGCAAAAGCATAATTGCATTAGGCGCAGGCTCTCTTTGCAGTGACAGATGCACATAAGAGATATTTCGAGGCCACTTGCATCAAGGATGGGAACAATCCCTCTTAGATTTAATATGCAGCCTTCTGCACTTCCCTCTGCTTGTCATCAGAGGCCACTGTTCCCTTGCTGAACCTCTTCCCTCCTCAGCAGAAGGCTCTTTATGTTGGAACAGCAGAGGTGCGCCAAAGGAACAGAAGCTGTTGCTCGACCTGCAAGTTTGCCCTGTGACACTAGAGGCTTTAGAAGGAAGAGGATGCTACCAAATGTAAGCAAGTGTCCAGACCTGTACCTCCCAAAGTGATCTTCACCTCATACAAAACCTCACACAGCCCCCCCCCCTGCCACACACACACCTAAGCTAACCAAAAAAACAGCTCTCAGATTACCTGTTTTATAGGTGAAGCTGTAGGCAATGTTCTGGGTGCAGTTGCACTGCTGATCAATAACCACTGCTTGTCTGGGAGGATTTTCAGTTGTTTTGCCAAGTGCCTCACTATATCTGAGGTACATTCTCCTTAGACATTAATCTCTATCAGAATGGTTTTTGTTTGGGTTTCCTTTTCTCCCTGGGGCAACACTGCCAAGACAATCTTCATTTAAAGGAAAAAGAGTATCAGGGTCCTCTTCCTATTCAATTTTCTTGTGCAATGACCCCTCTCCCCTTGCTTCCTTGTACAAACCACATTAAGCCAAAGATACAGTATTGCAGCAACAGAAACTTGCAGGTTTTGAGTTTTGGCTTAAACTTTTTATTTAGCTTATTTTATGACTTCTAACAAAGATGTAGGACCTCTCCAGTTCTATCAGCAGATCAGGCAATTGCTGATAGCTACTTGCTCCCTATACAGAGGCAAATGAAATATCTTCTTTCCAAAATAAAGTGCCTACACCTAACACAAAGCAAAAAACAACCAAGCAAAAATGAAGAGGCCAAACTGAAGCAACTTCTACCAGACTAAGAAAGTAAAAGGAGAAACTGCAAATGAAGCTTGGAAAGGCATCATGTTAGGGGGCACAAAATAAAGGTAGTCCATAGGTCCAATGAAAAGCTCTGAAAGAGTTGCAGTACTGAACCTGGTCAGAACACCACCTTGTAGACACAGACCCTAAAACAGAGCCTTTTCCTAATTTCAAGGATAGCTTCAACAGCAATGAAGACCACCTGAGGGCTCTGCTGAACAAGCAGCAGAGGAGAGACACTGGGCAGGCAGGACCTGTGTCACCCACCTAATACAGCCCACAGCTTGCCCAAGGGAAACTGAATTTAGCATGCTGTTAGGCTCTCCCTCCTGCTGCTTTCTGCCACCTGCTATAGCGCTCTATTCATTCCAGGGTCATCCTCCTTCCACAGCTCCAGGCAAAACTGACAGCACACAAGTATTGTCTATTATCCTGTATGCAGGTGACTGCTAATCATGTTTCTGCATATATAACTTGTTTTACTGTTTGGAAGGAAAAGACGTTCAGAGCTGGGAGCATCAGCTTTGGAGGCACTGTACCTGCAGACCTCCTGGTTCAGCTACTAAATTCACTGGACTTCAGCTCCTTCCCTGCCCCACTATGATTCATGCCTACCTAAGGTTATTAAGATTTTTTTAATACTTAAAAAAAAAAAAAAGAGAAACCCACAATATTGCCAGGACAAGCCCTTTAAAAGACTTAAACAACTCACAATCACAGCAACGGGGTCACTCAACTGTTGCAAACATTGGATCTGTGAAATTCAAGGGTACTATCATGAAGAATTACTGTAGTAGAGAAAACAGCCTTTCTCATGCATTCTTCTGCTGACTAACACCTTATTCATCCCAAGCTAGTTCAGACAAGTAGGCTAGGAAGCACCTTCCTTTTATACTTCTAAATTCCCATAAAAAATAACTGGGGGAAAAAAAGTAATACTCAAACAGTAGAGAGAGAAATTGATATTTAATGAACATTTAAGACTTGGACAATGAGTGTAGAGGAGACTGACATTTATTCTTCTTGGACGATCCTAAAAAATCACTACCTCATTTTATTAGGGAAAAGTATGTTTTTACTCAGTTTAAATTCTTCTAGGAT
The DNA here is from genome assembly GCA_013399175.1 of Odontophorus gujanensis. Classification (NCBI taxonomy): domain Eukaryota; kingdom Metazoa; phylum Chordata; class Aves; order Galliformes; family Odontophoridae; genus Odontophorus; species Odontophorus gujanensis. Next base: position 684,866 of record VXAB01003716.1, read on the forward strand.
TCATTTTCTCTCTCTACAAAAGAAAAAAAGGACACAATCATGTTTTTTAGCTTCCCTGCCAAAATACGTTAATACCACATACATCCTCTACACTGGAGGAGAGCAAAAAAAGCATGTATGTTGCTTTACAAAGCACTTCACTGGTTCCTGCCTCCAAGGTGGCAGATCATAAACACAATCCAGATTCTGCCTCTTATCATGGAATTAGAAAGGTTTCAAAACAAGCGTGGCACGAGACATTTATTACAGCACTTGTATGTCGAGTCACGACCTCTGAACACCCCGCAGGTCAGCTGGCAGGCTGTGTGCTCCCTGCCTGCCTGGCTTGGACCTCCACAGCAACAGCCTCCTAGCCTTGCCTCTGGGGTACCTCAAAGCACTGCTGGTATGAAGCAAAGAGCTGCAGACGTGTTTTGTAGCCTGGTTTTTAACATAGAGGAGAAGCAAGGTCAAGCAATGCAGCTATTATAACTCAAACATTGTCTGTAACATCTGATGACCCAAAAGCTGCCTTTCTAGCATCCTTCCCCTTCAGATGACAAGTCTGCTTGTCATCCCACAGATGAAAGTGCTTGCTGCTTATGGTATAAAGAGAACCAGCCCAGGCTGCCCTCTTTACTGAGGACCGCTTGTGAAGCTGACCAGCCAGCTGCTGGGAGCACCCAGGCCCTCAACCTCAGGCCACACAAGTGCTGAAGCAAGTCAGCCCTAGGACCTCTAAGTCCTCACCTCCTCAATGTAGGGGATCACCTGGAGGTACCCAGAGCTACAACCACCCATAAGCAGGGTTGCCAACCACAATATATAGCTTGCATGTCTTCTCTGTGCAGACAAGCTAACTAAAGGCTGCAGCTTGGGCAAATTCACACCGGAGAGGGCACTTGCAAGCAAGACAGAACAGAGTACTGTTCAATTGCCCCAACATCAGTGGGGGTATTTAGCAAAGCTGGTGGGCTTGGCCCTCAGGTCACCCCCATCCCAACTGCAAAGCTTCTCTGTTTGGTAACACTGAAGCAAGTAAGTTAAAAACAAAAAACAAACAAACAAAAAAAACCCCACAAACAAATGTTTATAAGTGGTGCAAATCTGGCTTCTTCCTTTAAGCAGTTTTTGAGACACCCCATCATTATTTAGGTGTGGTAAACTAGTGGCTGCTGTATTTTTTCCCTTAAAAAAGGGTTTATCCCTATGAGCACATGATACAAACAAGGGAGTGGCAGACAGGAAGTGATTGTTCAGGAATTAAAGGATTAGATCAGGCTCCGTGATATCAGAACACAACATGAAACATGGCAAGCAAAGCTGACATTTACTGGTTGAGATGCAAGAGAGAATTTTCTCTAGTTACCAAAGCAAGCCCTAGGCCTCCTGCAAGTACTTTGTCTCCTTAAAGAGCAACAGGGCTGGCAGCTGCTAGCATCGATACCACCTCCTAAGGAGCACAGGTTATTCCCTGCATTCCATCAGCAAGGCTATACCACACATACTGCAGTACAGACCACCTGCTTCCAGCCATGCAAGTTTTCTGAATGGGAGTGCAGCTGTGCCAACAGCAGCAAGTTTCTCACGATTTGCCTGGCACAGAGGCACCACCACCACTCTGTGCTAGGAATGCCATCCTGTTGCTACAAACAGAGCAGAGGCTGCCGGTGCCACTCTTGGGCATAGCTCCCGTTATTCCCAACACTGGGAATTCCCTTCACAAACTCAGTTTTCCTGTTTCACAGGAGATAACATTGAGTCACTGCTGTGCTTGCTTGCTAAATTATATCATTAGGGTGGGGGCGCAATCACGTACCTAAAAGAGGATACAGCATTCACAGCCTGATCCCTCCTGCAGGTGAAGGGCACAGGCTACGCTGGGACAAAGGCCTTCCCCATGCCTGAAAGAACTGAGCTGTGGCCAGAGCAGACATGCAGCTCTTCAGTGTGTGCAAAGTGATTTAGTGCACCGTAAATTCCAGAAGAGTCACCATATCGTAAAGGCATCCCGCATGAGAAGTCAAATTACAAGAAGCACTTCTAATTGGTGGATCCTGAAGGGCTAAAAATAAAAAATGTGCTGTTCACTAGAGACTCTGCTCCCATTCCACTGGTTAAGCTAGAAACCTGGAGAATGTATCAGAGGTTATGCAAAGCCCAGCAGCTCTAAGGAAGGAGGAGGAGGGATTTGTACTGTTCAAAGGCAGGAAAGAACAGATGCAGCATGTTAGATCTTAGTTTCATTACACTGCATAGCTTGTTTCCAAGAATACTTTCAACAGAAGTACTCCCCAATACAACAAACTGACTCAGACAAGATTCAATAAGAACTGTTTCCTTGCCCAGAGACACTGAACTGCTCCTAGTAACTTCAGCTCACCACTTCTCACCTCTAATCCTCTACCTTCAGCCTTCTTCTGGGTTACAACCACAAGCAGACAGCTCATATCTTCGCCCCCCTACAGAACAAAAATGACTACAATCTTTCTGTTTTCTTTTGACAAGAGCCCAGCATTCAAGTCTTTCCTCACCTCATTCTCTTAAATTGCTAGACAGTGTCAAGAATTGGCAAGCCCTTTAATAGCAATATCAGGCAGTTATTACTAAATCCATACTAAATTCCCACAGCAGGAGCCAAATGGTGACCAAGACAATTTTTCTTTGATGATGCACCCCATCTTCAGGAAGAAACAGTTCCAGGGACATGGGAAGTAGAGAAAATAGTTACATAAAGACGAAGAGTTGCACAGAACAAAAACACTGGCTCACAGGTTGATGCGATCAATGCACACTTTCGCTCACAGGTTCGTGGGTACGCAGCAGGGAAGAAATACAAACACTTAACACTAAGTTGTGCTGTATTTCGTATGCCTTCATTAGCACATTAGCTAATGAAGCAGCTTATCTGAAGCCTATCAACTCTGCAAAGTTTTGCAGCTGCACTGTGGAGATGACCACTGGAACCAGTGTTTGCACTGGGCAAATGTTCAGCCCAACAAATGCTGGAAAAAGAACAGCCAAGAATTTGTAACATAGAACCGTTGTGTTTTCTACAGGACTCAGCACTCCTGCACAAACTGAAAACCTCTGAGCACTTCCTCCCATTCTGAGGAGCAGACAGAGCACCAGGAGACAGGTTAAACAGGTTTCAAAGTTAATGACACCCACCCTTGGCTCAGCAGATAACACCATGTTAGTACAGAGCGCTGCACTGGCAAGAGGAGGGGAAGAAAAAAAAACACAACAGAAATAGGAAAGAGATAACTGGGCTTCTTTTACCATTACCCATCCAGATCACGCTTATCATCTGCTTGGCTCCAGTTTTTCTTTCCAGGTGGATGTAATTAAACATCCAGATCAACACACAAACTACACAAGGGAACTCATTTGGGTTTGTCTATCATTTTACAGGAGCCAGGCCCTCGGCCATGGCAAGTCAAAGGATAGGTTAAGCTGAACGGAACAGTCCCAGTTCTTTAGTCTCCATCTTTTAATACAAAGATGCAGCACTGAAAGTTTAAGAAAGAAAATGGAAAAAAGTAAGGCTGTGGCTATGAATCACCTGCTTGTCTGGGCAAGAAAGAAATCTGGAAAATCCTGATCTTAAGAGTAACCAAAATGCACTGAAGAGCAGCTGGGCATTATGGATATCAAAAAGCCAGTCCATGAAAGCAGAGTCTGGCTTGTAGCATACATTTCTCCTAGGAAAGCACCACCGTGCTATTAGTTTTTATGCCTCTCATGTCAAATCAGTCAAAGGCCAACATAAAGTAAACATGCCAGATTTCACATCAGCTGCTTGCCCAAACAACCGAGGAAGCTGTTATAGCTAAGCTCTGCTCTTTAGAGAGCTTCAGATCGTTGCGTTAATTAAAAAGTCCTGCTCTTGTGCTGCACAGCCCACAGGAAGTGAGGTGGAGATGCCAAGCAATGTAATAATGTCAGTCAACAGCTCCCAGAGCTCTCACCGCTGCCTCGCAGGGTACAAGCACAGCATAGCTGGTTTGGAAGGCTGTGGGAGGATGCTGCGTAGGAGACTCGTCACGTTGTGCAGCGTCAGCCTGAGCTCCTTCACAATGGGAGCTTTCTGTGGGAGCGTAACAAAACTGCAAAACCCTCCAAGTGAAATTCCCCAACCGAGAGGCAGCTCTGCAGAAATGATTTCATCAACAAGTGGCAGCTGCTAGCTGGGGTGTTACTAGGGATGGATGGGTCACCTTCGGGCTCGCCTCAATGCAGGCAAACGCTGAACCTAGTGAGCAGGCAGAAACATAGCTATTGTCATCCTCAAGCTCAGATTTAAGAGCTTCCATCCTGGAAACACTGTAAGAAGTGAGTCACTCTATATACCTTGGCAATGGTTTGCAAGGCAACAGGGAATATCAAGAAGGAAATAATGTCACCAACTTAGGTGAGGCAGCAGCTATATTTACCAGCTTAAACAAGTTTGTGTCTCAGTACTTCTAGTTAAGTATGGCCAACAGCAAATCCCAAATTCAGAAGTCATAAAGCCTTCAATTCAGAAACCATTTACAACTTAATATACCTGAAGACATCTTCAAAAGCTGCCCTAACTGCTGAAGAAGAATACATGTTAGGATCACATACAGTACAAAGCATATTACTGCTCATACATTAACTCCGCAAGGTCTCTGGCAGAGGAAGGCTCAGACGACAGAGACGTGGTCAGGGACAAGGCAAGGTGGCTACCACCTTGGACTCTGTGCATGAGGAGGAAGGTGAGGAAGGGCTGACCCAAGGGAGCCTTTGCAAAACAGGAGCCAGGTGTGGTGGCACAGGGCATGCGTGGGATGGGAATCTCACAACAACAGTAAAAACAATTAATTCTCTGTACTGGTCAAAACTCAAACCAAACTAAATTTTGAGTGAGATACCAACAAACGAGACAGTGAATAACAAAGAGGACTGTTTAGGTGTCAAGCAAGATGCTTAATGCTGTACCAGACAACAACTGCTCACCAGCTAAGGCTAAGAACACACTGAGGACTTTCAACACATCCATTTAACATGTAACCTCTAGCAATTGGCTTATTTGCTGCCCGTCTGATGAGAAGTGCTACTAGAAGAGTACAGTTCACTTAAGGAAGCCTTCCTTACTCCGCTTCAAAGAAAAACCCTAATATGCCTTACTCACACTTATAAGTTCACTTTCCAGAATGGCTAATGGAGTTGCATTAATTCCACCTTTGAAGCAGACACTAATGGAAGCAGCACAGAACCAGACTTAGGGCATGGCAGAGTTCAGACAAACGTCAGACAGAAGGCTGGCTAAGAAGCTCTGGGAATAATACCAAGAACACCAACCACTTGAGAAAAAGTGTATTAATTGAGCAAGGTCCTTAAGCTGGTTTTCCTCGCTCCACTTCTAATAGATCTATTATTCCTAGACAATTCATACTTTCCAGGGTATGTAAACTACCTTCATTACCAAAAATCCTTTAAAAAGGATAAAAGTTGGCCATCTGTATGAGCAAGAATCACATGCAACAACTGCATGCCTTTCAAACAAGTGCCTTGCAAAAAATGAGGATGCGAACTCTTTCTAGTACATTCATTCAAAAAACAAGGGATATAGAGCTTGTCTTTCCTCCCCATTTTAAGTAGTCTGCCTGCAAACAGTTTTAAAACTACATAAGTATCCTTTCTAGCTTTTTAAATTCTATTATTCCAAGTCTGTGGGATGCTTTCCTTAGGGCCTCAAATGGAAGATAACCATCCCTTTCTCACCTGGAATTTATAGAGATCTCAAGTATGCATTAAAATAAAGTAGAACATTTTCACTAAGACATTTCAATCCTCGTGTTCTATCCTACTTCACAGCATAAAGCCTGTGCCCGATCAGCCAATGATGGTTAACAGGCAGAAATAAAAATGGCATATATTTTTAACATTGCAAAACCCCAAAATAAAAAATAAAAGCCTTGCAAGAATCTCATTTACTTTTAATAAAATGCCAGTTATCTGCTGTCTACATTGTTGGTCAACAAAAATGTCATTTTTCTTAGCAGACAGAAAATGAATCTTTGGAAACATAAGGCAACATTGTGTTTGTTCTCAACCCAATAGTTACCTTAAATGTGCTTTAAAATTCCCATTTTCAAGGTTTCAGTGCACAGATCCTATCCCCACTGGAATTTCCAGTTATTATACCATTTGGCAATGCAAATACTACAGATGTCAGCACACACACCACCAACCACAGTTATTAGTAGGCTCTTCAAAAAAAGGCCTGCCCTTGCACGACAGTACTGTCACTATACCTGTTTCAAGAAATCATTCCCATTATAACGGAGGTAAACAAATTTAAGTGAGCATTTCATTAAAAACCATTTCCAGAAGAAGTAAAGTAGAAGTTGGAAAACTTGTGCACAGCAAGTTAAGATTTCGGGTTCTGCAGAACACATGATTCAGAAAGAAGAAAGTTTCTTCTTACTGAATTACTTAAGTAAAATATTTATAGGTATTTATATTTGTGGTGAGGCACTGGAACAGACTGCCCAGGGAGGTGACCCTGGAGACTTCCAAGGCAAGGCTGGATCAGGCCCTGGGCAACCAGATGTAGCTGTAGGTGTTCCTGTTCATCGCGGGGGAGCTGGACTAGATGACCTTTGTATGTCCCTGCCAACTCTAAGGATTCTACGGTCTAATCAATTGCTGCAGTAGGAAATGCTACTGATCACGTAAAATAAAAGGCTTCTTTCAGGCTTCTTCCTTCCTCCAACACTTTCGTTTCCCGCTTCACATCTCTAGTGGACCATAAAAACTGTTGTTGCATCCCATGTGCTGTCACTCTCTGCCAGCAACACAGTCATGAGACTCCGGCTCAAAAATTTACAGGCTATGTCAGAACCTGTCAGCATCTCTAATATGGGAAAAAAAAGAAAAAAAAGAAACATGCTGGATTGCACCCTTCAGGTAATTTCCATCAGAGGAAGTTATGCCGTCAGCAGGGTGGAGAAAATGGACAAATTCCTGTTTACTCTGAGACTTGACAACTTGCTTTGGAGGGAACTTCCAATTAAAGGCTAACACCTGAAACACCACACCAACTGTTGAGTCACTAACACATGTTCATCTAGAAGACCAACCCAAAGTTTGTTCATTAAGAACCACTGCAGAAGCTGAGCAGCAACTAATGGGAGAGGAATGGAGCAGTCAGGAAGCAGGCGACGTTTGTTTAGGGTAGGAATTGAGACTGGAAGGAAGATGTGGCCCAGCTCTCTCAAGAGAAGTGTGTATGCTGTTGTGCTCACAAATGTCACACTGGGGGTCCAACTGCTATGGAGATTCTGATACTGAAGAAGAGAGATCATGGCACCTACTCAGACTGCCACCACACCTCTCACGAGTAAAGACTATAAGCCCTCAGAACAGTAACAGGCTCATTAGAGAGCTGTAACACACACACACATCAGATTTTGTTTGTTTGTTCACCAGCTGCCATTTCATCCAGATAACAAAGCTTTGACAAACCTATCCAACAGGCTCAGTCTGAACCATCTAACAACGCAGCTCCTCATGGACCTTACCTGATCTTTGCTAACTGAACTCCACCCCTTCATCCTGACAAGAGACTAACTTGGCCAAAAGAAGTTTGCTTATTAGCCTGGAGCAGCCCATTATTGCTGATAATACTAATACAAGCAGCATTTCAGAAGCTGGCTCCACACAACACATTGGTTGAGGAAAAAATAAAACAGCAATAGAAAAGTAGGACTATGGATGGGTGAAGTACCTGGGGAACCAGATACTTAGCCAGTTATCGATCTGATTTATGCCGGTAATATAGCGACCCTTGTTTCACTGTATCAGCCCACAGATGTTCTCTTTCAACCAGACTTTTGGAGTTTTTTTTTGTATACTGTCTTCAAATCTTAAACGTAGCAGGGATCATTCAAGCCTGTGGAAGGGAGAATGCTTGCAAAGAATTGGGGTGTGTGTATAGATTCATATATTGATATATACACATAGGTATGTACACACACACAAACACAGATCTCGCAATTTTCAAAGGCTAGGATTCAAATCAGATTCAGGATAAAATACTTTTTTAAAGACATTCCTCCCAGCAAAAAGAAAGAAGAGAGTCTCTTTAGTTCCCTTTACAAAAACAAAAAACACAAAATCACAAATGAGTGATTTGTGAATGAATGAGAATCACAGAACCACTTGAGATGAAAGGGCCCTTTAAAGGTCCCCTGGTCAAACTCCCCTGCAATGAACAGGGACATCTACAGCCCCATCAGGTTGCTCAGAGCCCTGTCCAGCCTGACCTTGGATGTCTCCAGAGATGGGCATCCGCCACCTCTCTGGGAAACCTGTACTGGTGCCTCACTATCCTTCTCATAAAAAACTTCTTCCTTACATCCAATCTAAATCTCCTCTCCTTTACTTTGAAACCATCTCCCCTTGTCCTATCAACACAGACCCTGTTAAAGAGTTTGTCCCCTTCTTTCTTATGGTCCCTTTTAGATACTGAAAGCCCGCCATCAGGTCTCCCCAGAGCCTTCTCTTCTCCAGGCTGAGCAGCCCAAGCTCTCTCAGCCTGTCAGGTGCTCCTTCCCCTGGATCATGTTTGTGGTCCTCCTCTGGACGTGCTCCAAAAGGTCCACATCTCTCCTGTACTGAGGACTCCACATCTGGACACAGTGCTCAGTTCTTTTGATGCAGCCCAGGATATGGTTTTTGGGCTTCAAGGGCACACTGCTGGCTCACGTCCCACTTACCATCCACCAGTGCCCTCACGCCCTTTTCAACACTCTATCCTTACATCCCCCAGCTTGTACTGATAGTGGGGGTTGCCATAACCCAGATGTACTTGGCTTTTTTTGAACATGATGAGGTTCTCCTGGACCCACCACTCAAGCCTGTCCAGGTATCTATATATAGGTGTCTCAGTCTTGCTTCAAATTTTTTTTTGACTCAACTCTGAAACAAGTTGTGTTACATCTCTTGAAGAAGAATGGATTGTGCCTTCTCCATTTCAGCCCAATGTAGTTTAGGAGACAGTCACACTTGATCAAACACTTAATGTTTTTCAAATCGAGGTAAAAAAAAAGCCTAGGGAGCTTAAAAAAAAAAAAGAAAACAAACCCAAAAACACCACCGCCACAGAACAACAACAAAAACAGTCTGGATTTAATTAAAAAAAATGACTGCCTCAGATGAACTTTACTGAGGATCCCTGCTTTAAGGGAAAGCCCACCTCAGTTTTGCATATGCTCTAGTTCCACCGCAGAGAAACTTTCAGTATGAAAGCTTTGATGGCTCCCACCACCATGGGCAGAAAAGCACAAGGGAAAACACACTTGAAACACAGCAGTAAAGAACTACTGATATTCTAAGTTCAAAGGAAAGGATGAAAAACAGACGTGAATTACAAGGACCACATCAGGATTGTTGGTAGCTTTGCTGAAGGACAGGTTCTATCCATGAGAAATTCAGGCACGCATCTCCATGCTATGTGCTACAACTTTGGCTTTCAAAAGCCTTGCAAAAACACAAAAACACTGACAGCTTTATACATCCAGATAATTGCTGCACTGAAGCTTGAATCTGGGTAGACTTACCAATTCTTCCAGCTAGTCCTTGTGGTTAAACTCACAGTCCCTGACATTACCTACTCAGGCTACAGTGAGCCATGCCACTACTTGACCCTAGCCTGATCTCAGGACTGTTACAGCAATTTAAACCCACTGCTTTATCTCTCCCCAGTGAGGCTAGTGGTTTTTGTGGCCAATTAAAATCCTCATTGAGAGCTCCTGAGCAACTGGAAGTCACTGCTCATTCCTGTAGGTCACTGACTACAGCTTTGTGCCTCACCTTGTGGTAGTTTACAGGTTTGGGATTCAACTTAATAGAATAATGGTGAGGCTACCAGCAGTCCCACAGGCCAATATTAACAAAATTATTTTCATCTTAACCTTTAGCCATGAGATATCAAACACATTAACAGGCACTTCTGTTCTCTGGGCTAAACAAGAAGTTTCAAGGCCAAGCTCAGCCAGTTCTGCCTCAAAATTACTAATACCATTTTAATGCTCCCAGTTCACTGCCACCTCACTTCCTTTCTAAGAAATTTCTGGGATTTAAAAAAAAACAACGAACAAACAACAGACCCACAGGTTATGCGATTGGATAGTCTAAGGTTCAAGTTTATAGCAGAAGGGGACCAATTCAGGACTAGCAAGTTATGGCACAGGTTGAAGATACTGGTCCTTAGAAGTAAATATTTTGCACGCTGTCTTAGTTCAACAGTCTGAGCCTTGCCTGCTCAAGAGCCCAGCTCTACAGGTTTCACTTTGGAAAAGGTTCTGTTCAAGTCAAGTGAGGCCTTCTGAATAAGGTTGAACACAGAACTGCTCTATATCAACTATTTGCATACCTTTACTGTAACCAACAATCTTGTGGATGTTATCATCTGACAATACGGGCACTACATCTGAAGCACCTACTGAGGAAAGCAGACAGGAAATGAAGTCACAACTTCTGCTTTGGAGATAAGGAACCTAAGAAGAAACGCTTAAAGGATCATTAACAAAAATCCTAATGATAGCGAGGTAGTAACTTCCCATCTGCCCCAGCTTCAGAATAAACCTTTCAAACCTCTCCTGCAATCCCAGAGGAGCACAGGATCAAAAGGACAGTGAAGAACCTCTGTTCTCATCAAGCTCCTTCTAGGAAAAGAAATGTATGTGTAACACAAACACGCGCACATGAAAAGCTCTGCAGACTTGAAGCCAGGCCATATGGCAAACATCAGAGGGACAGTAAAACCACGTGAGTACATCTGCACAGAAAAAATGCTTTTTCAGTAAAACTGCTGACTGCATGATGTGCTGCACTGCTTCTATTGCTGCTGAACAGCAACCTGCTTCAAAAGGATGTCTGGTGTCCGTGCAACTGCTCATAGCTTTCTAGTGAAAAAGAAGTAGGGTGAAAGAGAAGCAGGCCTGTGGATTTAGCACTCACAGATGTAATCTCAAGCATCCATGCAGACATTCACAGCTCGGTGGTAGACTCTCTCAGCCCCATCTGCAGAGGTCTGAAAGCCAATTACCTCAATATGAGCAGAGGGACCTGGAGAGGGGGAAGTACCACAGCTTGCTTGGACAACCTAATCACATTTGCTTCTCAAGAAATGAAAGCTTCACACCTGACATCAAGTGATATTTGAAATAAGAACAAATAAAGAACAGCGTTCCTTGTCCTAGGAGGTCCTGACAGGAGCTTAAAGCACTGTCCTGGTCAGCATCACTGACAGAGGCCAGCAGAGCCATGGTGATGTGCCAGCAGATGAAAGCAATGTAAGTGCTCCTGTGGAGGGAGCAAAAAGCATCTGCTGATCCCACTAAACCTGCAGCTACTTAAACAAAAGTCTTCCAGAAAACCAGATGCAAGAACAGCTTGTTCTCAGACTGTCAAACTCATAGATCTCCACTCAAAGAATATGGACTTCACAGCAGATATGCAGAAGGTTGGCTTTGTGTACTCACACAAAGCCAAGGACTGTCATGGACACTGAGACAGAGTCAAAGTAGTACAAAGGGAAAAAAGAATCAAAATGCACAGAAAAGAGGAAGAAAAAAGACCTGTTAGAGCTAAGCTGATGGCTACGTTTACTAAAAAAGAAGTTCTGGAGGTATTTAATAGTTGAAGTCTGCATAGTCCTGGGCAAGAAGAACAAAAGAATGGCAGATCATGATGCAGCAGAAGTACACTGTGACCTGCACTGAGGAAAACTGAAACTCTTTGGGGAGAAAGGAGTTGAAATCACTGCTAAAAACTGAGAGAACCTCTCTAAATAGCCTTGAGTAAGACTTCTCAGTCATCCTGTGTCAGTCTGAGAAGTGCTTTTCTTGGTGCAGATTCTGGGAAGTAGACGAAGTTCACAATTCACACCACTTAGACACAAATTGCTACTTGATTTGTATCTTCCTTTCTTTTTGCCAAAGATAGGTTGGGATAGGATTTTCTGACTATTATCTGACAGAAACCGTATTTTTCTCCCCGGAATAAAAATAAATAAATAATAATAATAATAATAAAAAGACCAAACAAACAGCTTCAGTTTTCATCTCCAAATATAAATCAAGCCGTAGTTTGGAAGGCATCTGTCTGCTGTGACTTGAGTTACAAGGCCACAACATCAGTGCACTGTGATGTGTGACAGCTGAAGCCAGCAGAGTTGTACCCAGATCTGCTTCATGAGTTTCACAGTTTATAAAGATTCATCTGACACACTGTCAAGTTGCAGAAAAAAAAATCTTATATTTCAGACATTTCTGTCAAGACAGTGAATTATGACATTTGTTGTCAAGTCTTCAATGTTAGGGCCTGATCTTTTGTGATGTTTCTAATTTGTCTAACTAATTCAGCAAATTGCAGGACTTGCATTAATCCAGATTTGAACTACAGCACTTGGATCCATAGCAGAACTGCGTTAGACCACAGTTTGAGCCCAATAACTATGCTGAGGCTCCACAACGTAATGTATCTCACTGGACTTTACAATTTCTTCCCCCACCATTGGCTTCTTAAACAGAGGCATTTACTTCCAGGAAACACTAAATGCAAGTATCCCAGCTCCCTTACAACGGATTGCTTGAGGTAACCAGGATGGCCCAAACTCTTGAAGACATCTTCGTTTTAACTTTTAGGTAGAGTACTTCAGATGTCCATACATGTATAGAGATAGACAATATAATAATATACATAATCCACAGACTCCATAGAGATGGGAGACTGGCCCAGCATCCGTGCTGCACTCACCAAGACCTGAGATCACACCGACAAAAGCCTTTAAAAGTCTACACGGTAATGATAGGTGTTGGGAGGAGGTATAAGGGGGGTGGTGTTGGTAAAAGATGATCTCATGCAGCTACCAAGCAAAACAGGAGGGAGAGAGAGGAATGACAGCACACCTGACGGACACGTTCAGAGGTGTCTGAACATGAACAGGGCTAGTCCAAAACCACGCTGCAGTCTCAAGAGCAGAGGAGGTAGAAGCAGTTCTGCAACTAGAGGCGTTTGACTTATCAATTGCTCATGCATATTACTGAACCCCTGAAGAAAAAGATCTAGAAGACAAGAATCAAAAGGATGATTCAAACAGGCTCTGATTCAGGAAGAAGAAGAACTGATATGCATAGAAGACAACTAACGCTATGTTTGGGAAAAGCTAAGACATCGTAAAACACTCATATGCCACACTGGTGCCCCAAATGATTCTTATCTCCCTTCCCTTTGGATAACCACTGCCATGTTGCTGACTTCCTTCATATTCCCACTTATAACAGAATCTCCCAGGATATTTTTCTCCTTCAGAAGTGACCACTGGGCTACAAACTACAGAACAAGTAGCTGTCAAAAGAAGGATGCAGTGAGCTTTCAGTAGATTTTTACTAGTCCCACAACTCATCCCAGAGGGAAAAAATTCACAGTGTTGTTCTGTGGACAGGAGACCAAGAATTAGATGCATTCAGATAAGCAGAACTATCACATTATTTTACCATGCGCATTTAGATTTGCTTTATCAACAACTGTAACAGCGCAGAGCAGGAGATCAACTTACTTCCTAGGGAAGAAAGCAAGCCTACTAACACCAGGTTACAGATTTAATCCGCAAAAAAATCAACACCTCCTTACGAAAACATATTCCAGCCTAAGCTTGCTTAGGTAATTAAAACAGAAGATCTTCCACCCTACCTTCTCTATAAGGTATTCTAGCACAAGTGTACCAAACACTCAGCCTCAAGACATGCCCGTTCAAGTTTGGCTTCAACCCACTTAAAAATTCTTCTGTATCATTTGAAAAATTGAACATACACTTCATTAACAGCTGGCTCATTAGCATAAACCAGCCATTTCACTCCTCCCCCGCCATCCTTGCAGCCAGGAGCTAAACGCACTCACTACAAAAATAAATCCATTTCAGAATATGTTGTCACAGAACAAATATGGGGGGATGACTTAGGACTCCCAACAGGCGTTTCTTGAGTCAGCACCACCAGACTGATCCACCTCCTGCAGCGTGCCTGTCCAATCCCAGCTGTGTTACTCCATAAGTGCACACTCCAGTTTTTATTTCTGGCCCAAACCGCTCTGCCCTCACCAAAGCACCATTTCCTGCACCTTAAAGCTCCAATACTCGCGCATCTCTAAAGATGTGCCATACATTGGTACTCAGAAAAAATACTGAGAAGCATCAGCAGCAGGAGCACAGAATAAGGTATATAAGGTATATGTAAGATATACATATATATACACATCTTTACAACTCCTCATTACACAGCTCTCTCAACAGGAGCCAAATCTTTGGACTGGTATAGCCAGGCCTTTGACATCTTATGAGCTCCCAGCTTCTATTTTTGAGTTTCTGCATGAGAAAACCATGAAGAACAGATGATCTCAATGCATCTGCCTGCAAGAGGGTGCATTTTGGAGGTGCCATCACATCATTTCAGTCAGGAGTTTACAAGAAGAATAAGAATGGGCATGTGCGTCCTGGCAAGTTGGAGCTTGGAACTGAGAAAGCAGAACGTAGCGGCAAACAGATAAAGAAATACAGTAAAGGAGAAGTCTCGCTTATATTTACAACTTCATCTTTCACAGGACTTAACAGAACGTAATTAAGTATTTTACTGCTTACCATCTTTCCTGGAGATGGAGGGGGGAGTAAACAAAAACAGCCAGGCCTTATCATCTGTTCCCTCCCCTTGGCTCTTCTGATATTCCCTGGCATACCAGACCCGATCATGAAAGACTCCAACGCACTGCTTAAGCAGTTCCAAGTACACCAAGGTCAGCATTACCACCCCTCACTCAGTCTGCCCTTCCGCAGCCCAGGTGAAAATACTGTACAAGCAACACCTGGTGAAAGAGGAGGGCTCATGCAACCCTCAGTTTTCAGAAGCTAGTAACAGCTCCCATCCAAACACTTTCCTGTAGATCCCCAGCAATGAAGAACCTGCTGCCACTCCAGGCACAAGGAGAAAGCAACATGCAGCTACACATACCTGTGGATAAGAAGGGATGGTTCCCTGGAGGCTCTCAGGAAGCCCCTTACTCCACAGGGAAGGTGGGGGGGAGGATGTCAGCTTTCCTATATAAGACTGGTTCCCAGTGAGACAGCTGCCACAGTCAGCTGGCATCTTGCCAGTACAGGAATCAATTCTGGTCCTAACACCAGAACAGCTGAAGCGGTCAACTCCTGCCAGTTGGAAAAGTAGCCACTCCCTTTGCCATGGCACGAGAGCAATCATACAACTAACTGAAACAGAGATGAACACTGGGATAGATTCCTTGAAAGATCTTATTAACAGAGCAACTAGAGCCTGACGTCCTCCTCCCCTTTGCTACAAAACCAAAAATTTGTTATTAAATTCCACTTGCAAGAGGTTTCTGATAGGCTGGGATAAGAGCACACTTAATAACAGAACATAACAGGAAGGGCCTTCCTAGACCCCATTAAAAAGTCAATAAAGCTTATGTTTTCATTTAAGAAACAAAACTTGGTCATGGCTTTAACAAAAATCCAACCCTTATTTATTTTGGAGGAGGAGAAAGCAGATTAGTGAGCCGCTCCACTCCTCTTGCATCCCCAGTTTTGAACCCATCTCATTGCTCCTGGCAGTACCGAACAAAGTTTAGCTCATCCCTGAGACAAGTTTTGTTCTTGAAGTGAGTGGGAAACCCAGACATGTGCTGGGTGGAGAGAGGAAAACCACCTGGAGATTTTTGCACTGCTTCAAAGATTCATCTAATGTTTTAAGTTTAGACTAGAAGTAGCCCAGGAAGATAGAGATTTTGTTTTTGAAGGGTAATTAGTGCCTTCCTCCCCCATTTCTTTTTTCTTTAGAAGAAGTTGTCTATTGTTTTGACATTTTGGAAAGGAAAAGTCCCACTGTGATTGTTCTACGGCAGTTCTGAAAGACAGCAGCTACAAAACATTCAGCCCTGGGTTTGTGGCGGCAGCCCACTGCTAGGTGCTCAGCCTGGGCTGTGCAGCCATGAAGTCATTTGCCTGACAGCTCAGCTAGCGGTCACTTATCTCTGAACAAAATCACCGATGACTGCCAACCAAGATAAACACCACTACATGCACAATGCAAGAACTTTTAAAAACAATATGTTCTTTTAGAGACGGCCCACACACTAATGACCCATTCCTTTTCCACCTTAGTCACTGCCTCTACCATAGTCATACCTTGGCATCAGCCCATTTGAGTTCATTTTATTCATATGCAGGATGTAAAAATACCTTGCTTATAGAGCATACACAACTTAAGAACAAGTTTCCCTGAAATACATAATACTAGATGTCTGTCTGGGTCCTTTTAGACTATACCATTGCTACCTACTCTACTGAAATACCATCTGAAGAGTGATCTTAAAAGTCCTTTAATCTCTCTATTTGAGAGAACCTGAAGGTGCAAGATGAATCATAGATATGTTACCTGCTAGCTAAGAATCCACAGGATTTTAGCCTCAGTTTCAAGAAAAGAATAATAAAAAAGTTTAATTCTAGATTTCCCACAGTGATTAGAAGAGTTAGGGGGAAAAAGAAGTTCCCGGTAAGATGCACGAGTTGTACTTATCCAATTGATTTCACACCACATCACAGACAGTAAGCAGCCTTCATGCTAACAGCTGGCTCTGGCTAATCCTTCCATCCAACCTGCTGCAACATGATTTTGCACCCAAGGCCACATGCAAAAACATCTGGCTCAGGAGCAGGAAGGGATGCTGTTAAGCAGGATGAACTGCACACCTTTCCTTTCCATCCCCATAAATGAACACAAACAAGGTCTGATGCCAGATCCCATAGGCTTGAAGATGGAGGCAACAGCCAGGAAATGCTTCTTTAAAAGTAGGGGTTAGCAGCATATGCTATAACATTAGGTACAACCCAACACAGATGGCTACAAGGTTGTAATGCAACCCAAATTTCTGATTAAATTAAACCTATACTTAGAGATTCACAGTATGTTGGTGAGGCCTCTTCTGCTTACTGAAGCTGGGAATCTGCTGCAAATTCCTAAAGCCTTTTCATTACTGACTTAGAGACAAAGACCAAGAAGGGGAACTGCAGTTTCCAACATCCAGCAGAGAGCGTATTAAGAAGGTGATACTACATGGGTCAGACAATTCAAGAGTCCGAAACCAAACAGGTTCAAAGGTGCTGGGGCCCTTTCCTGCTACAATGTGCCATGTTTAATGGAATAAAGTTTTTATGCTTCAATCCAGAGAGGATTTCCTCTTCTAGGACAGAGCAGCATACTGTTTCCTTTCCTGAAATAAGGGTAGCAAAATGAGGTCTTCTGAACTTAACCTGATCCAAAAATGCTGGCACAGAGTGCTGGTCAAACACCAAGGGAGAAATGAAAATTAAAAGAAGTGTAACATGATAGTTCAGTCAGATTACCTTTATGTTGGGACTCAGGAAATGGATGACAGAAGTTTTATTATAACTAGCGGGGGAGCATTTTTCTTTAAATGCTCCCACAACCAAAGTTACTCAGGTGTGTCTCCAGCAGACCTAGTCTCAGACACATCACATAGTTAGAAGATTAAGTCATCATCAGTGCAAAAACCAGTCTAGCCACCACAGACAGTTTTCTCAAACTCAGCTCCTCCATAGGACATGAACAAAGTAGAGCATGGCCAACAACCTCTCCAAACAGCAAGACCCCCAGGAAGAGAAAAATAACACAAGTTAACAATTCAGCAACGGAGAGACCTGTGGAAGACTGCACCACCTCACCAACACCTCCAAGGCTTGAAGGAGCATGGTCACACATCCATCCACCTTAGAGCTGCCAAACAAGATGACAAGCAAGTCTTTAATGCATCGCTCTCTGCTGCGTCAGGAATGCCTGTGCATCCCAACCACATGAACACAATTAGTGACTAGTTAATTGAATTGCTTCCCAAGCTGGCCAAGAAAGGCAAGCACATAGTATGTATGATGAGCATGTGTGAGATGCAAGCCACTTAGGACACAGCATCCTTAACTCTGGTTAGTTTTTAAGTACTGATTATTCACATAGGTCAAAAATGCTCCCTCCTCTCCCATCTGAGGCAATTTCAAACAAGAGTAGGCAGAAGGGGAAGTAAAATTTGCTCTCCTTTCTTCCAATTAGAAAAAAAAAATCCGAGCATTTACAACATTGAGATTGCAATTTTAGCAGTAAGCAAATAGTTACATGGATGGCATTGGGAACTGCATCTGGAACATCATAATCTAAGAGCAACAGCACTCCAGGAGTTTACTTGCATTTTTCAATTTGCCAATCATTTGTTACACAAGGCAAACAGAAGATCTGGGCTTCACAAGTACATGTTTAGATCAAGCGTGTTTGAAAATGAAGTGACCCAGACACACAGAGGGCAAAGAGTCGGTCTGCAAAAAACATAACAGATTTCACTAGGTGATCTCTGGTGTGTATCTGAACAATATTATTCTGAAACAAAAACCGCCACTGGGACTGACAGAGGGCAGAGAAGATGACTTGTCACTTGCTCCACCTGCTCATGCACAGGTAAGAAGCTTGCTCAATCAAAACTGGCTGTGGACAAACTGTAGCACATGCAGGACATCTCATACCTTCCTCCTGTACCTCACCAATACAAGAGTAAGCAATGCCCATGAGAAAAGTTAGCACTTCTTTTCTGCTGGGTCTAATTCATCTCACACTACTCTTTCTTAACCATTTCGATTAAAAAACAAGCCTCCTCCCCCACACTACATTCAGTTTTCTCTTAGACACCTTTCTAATCATTTAAATCTGGAAAAAAAGCTTTTTTTTGAGCTGTTTTCTAGCACTGACAACACTGGAGAAAACTACTGACTTGAACACCAGCTTTCAGAGCTGCTTTTGAAGTGGCCTCCCTGTATGCAGAAGGGCTTATGCAGAGACTCAGCCTGGGAGCAGCATGGAGGAAGGCCCTGCATGGAGAAGTCCACCACTATAGGGATAGCCTGGAGCGAGGCAGCAGGTGGCTGGGAAGCAAGAACCAAGGCGAGGATGCTGGCACCTGGGGTTCAGTTGAGGCTACTTCCCAGGAAAATATGAGGGGACGAGGCTGTTCAGCCACCATGCTCCCAAAACCTGGAGCTTCCCCTGAAAGTTAGATTTGTTTCTGCCAGTTTCCACCTGACCATGGGGACAACTGCTCTGTGGGGCCACAGTACAAGAAAAGCTGGATGCTTTGCTGGGACTCAAAGTACAATTTGGCCCTTTATGGTAAACTCCTTTTTAAAAAGGGATTGCAACTTGTGGGAAGCTTTGGCAGAGAATGTAAATTCCTCCTCCTCCTCCTCTCCCTTTTATATGCCTTTAAGAGCTGGGAGGATTAATCAAAACACTCCCAACTCTTCCAGCTGCTGTCTCAGCTTAATACAGGACCTTCCCAAGTGCATGCCCTCCCCAGTTTTCTTAAGACCCACCTTTGCCAGCATGAAGACAGGCACAGGCTACACTTGGCAGCAAGGGGAAACAGGCTGCACAAATTACAGCATAAACAGATCTGCAGCACTCATAGCACCGAAGAGTGGCTGGCAAAGAGGAGAGCAGTGCACAAGGGGAACTGTGCGCTTCCCTCCAGATTGAAAAATACCGAGTGGGAGTGTTTTTGTTCATTTCAAGGGCACCAAAACAATAAATTCTTATTAGCATGCATGCTGTAATTCAGCCTTATGAGCCTTAGTGTAACAATGATGTGAAAGACTTTGCCAGGCAAAAAACTACTCTGTTGCAGCAAATGGGTATTGGTAGAAAAGCTCTCAAGGAAAAAAAAAACCTTTTACTTCTTGAGGGATTTTTACCTCAACATTATGACATTTCACTTTCTCCCCTTGATCAACCCAATCACTGATGCTCTCCTGAAGTACCCACATCACAGTCCACAGGTAGATCAGAAACTTATGTGTGTATAGAAGGGGGACTGAAATTAAGCTAAGAAAACATTGCTAACAAAGCTTCCAGGAAAATTTGCTTCCCTGCCCTCAAGCATAACCCTCTCTCCTCCCATAGCGGCACTGAATTTCTAGCAAGGCCGTCTTTCTTTCTAGTCCCCAGTCATGACTCACCACTGAAGGCCTGAGGTTAGCCTCTGGAAAACCACCATTTTCTTCCTTCCTGTAAGGTTAGGTGGTAGAGTTAGGTGGTGAAGTTTTAAAGGGAAACCTAGCCCTGGAGGGCATGTTTTTGCTATCTGTCACCTTGCAACCCTTTATAGTCCAAGGATACCCATACAAACACCAGTAAAGAACCATTCACAGAACATATGCTAGAGAAATCCAGGTGTAGTGCAGAGGAATATCTGCTTACAGTGTAGTGAATATCTGATGGTAGCCGCATGTAAATACCCACTTCCACTTCCTCCTCCTAAAAAGGGCACAGCATGGGAAAAGAAAAATTAAGAATATATATTTACACACACAGCTCTGTTGGTTTACCCCTGGAGCACAAATGCCAAGGGCACTGCTGTCCCGTCCACTGCAGACGCACCCACCCTGCTCCAGACACCAGGCATGGGAATCTGAGCTTGGCACCTCACTAACCCAACAACGTGGCTTCTGGAGTAAAAGTGGTTTATGTCCTGCCAAGAGACACAAAGCGAGCCAAAAGGCAATTGCCTGGACCAGTATCTGTGTAGCTAGGCCTGCAGACAGTCCATTTGTGTTACAAGTCAAGGATTTTCCTCAGTAACTAGGAAAATGAGAAGATGTTCAGGAGCACCTCAGCAGCCAGCCACGGGCTCTAGAAACAAGGGTTTTGCAAATAAAAGCAGCCAGCATTGCCAAAGCTAAATAAAGTAGCTGAAGTTTACCTAACTGCTAACTACAGCTAACTATAGCATACTTTTTTGGGAATCACAGCTTCGTTCTTTGAAGCTACAAGCAACGTGTAACCACAGTGCTGTCTCCCAGAGCCTGGCTGAAGGACATATCCCCTGCTACTTCAATACGCTACTCCCTGAATTTTTCCTTGAAAGTCTCCACTCCTAAGGTTGCATTCCCATCTATCCAGCCCCAAGCATATGAACTAAATAGAGTAAAAATAAAAATAAAAATTCAAAGCCAGCAGATTATTTATTAAACAAACAGGATGCATTTTGTCTTTGGTGTAATTGAGCACTCCCAGTAGCTGAAGACTTCAAACTTCACTTTGGGAGGTGGGGGGAAGGAAGGAAGCAGTGTTTCACTTTAGGAGAGCACACCAAGAAGTTGTTATTTTACTTAAAAGCCATGTGCCTATGAAATGAAACAGTACATGCACACAAGACTTACTTAACAAGCTACAAACAAGCATCAAGAACAACGCTCGTATTTCAGTGATAGCAGCAGGCTTCAATCGCATTTCATAAGACTGCAGCCTATTTGAAACCATTTTTAATGCTCTCAACTACTGTCAAAACCATCTCCTACAACTGCCAGTTAAAAGAAGAGGTAGAAATGGGAGTGAATGGGGGCATGAGAAGGGACCATGGGCACTTAGTTTCTGTGCCAAACACTCTGCTAGCATGCAGAGAGGTCCGCAGCAAAAAGGGGCCAGTAATAAGTGTGCTGCAGTTATGCACACAGAAAGGCATCCCTAATTTTTTCCAGAAAAGTTCTGAAAACTGTTTCCTGTGGAAAATAAATAAATAAATAAATCCAACAAACCAAGCATTTGCCTAGAGATCTCTTCAACAGGAAACAGGCAAGCCAGGTATTTCTAGAATGCTAATGAATGTACAAAGCAGAACAGCCATTATCTGCTGTCTGCCACAGCTGGCATCACTGACTTAAGCATCTGAACTCCCTCCTGCTTTTATTCAAGTCACAATCTGGAGACAAGGTTTCTGCATGAAAACAAAACAATGCACAAAGTCAGTTCCCAAGAGGATACAGAGAGCCACATGTGAAGCTACAGGAAGACAGAGCTTAGAAGCCACTTGCATCAGGGATTGTTTTCTTCATTTGATTGGGCAAAAGAGAAAACATATCCAAGACAAGAATGTGCAATAAAATCAGATTAAGGAATGTTAGTCACTCCTGGCTTCCCCTCAAAACAGAAGTCAAAGACTTTCCGCTATTCATTCACAAGATGTCTAAACACTGAGTCTCGCTGAAAGAGGACAGAAAAAAAAAAGGATAAGAGTGAAAGGCAAAAAAAAGAGTTGCTCTTCTCAGCCTACTAATAAACTCCTAAAAGTGCTTTTCCTTCATCCATATGCTAAAAACCAAAGCAATCCCTGCAGCATCAGCAAGCACTGTGGTCAGGGCTGGGTTCCAGCCAGTCAAACACATTATTAAATGCATTCATACTTTCCCACTGAGACAAAAACTCAAAAGCCTAACCACTGCTCCATACTCCGTGCTGCCTCTTCCCAGTTAAACCTCTTGATATTGCTCCTAAACAAAAATATCCTGACTGCTTACGTCCATGTTTACACAAGGAAGAGGCTCTCAGGGTCATGGGCTGGAATAGCAGAGGAGAGCAGGCTTATTGTTGCAAACGTGTCTACTCTTCTTCAGATTTGGCTTAGGTACCCCGTGGCTTCACTGTCGCAACTCAGCATCCATTTACACAAACACCAGTGTGGTCATCAGAGAAAGAAGGATTGTAATTGAAACCAGCAAAAATAACCACTGGCATACAACACTTGTCATTTAGCACAGACCCCCACCCCCCCTCCTCCTTCAGCAATTTTCGTGGTCATGATTCAGCAGACACAGTGGCATCACTCCAATATATAAGGTCTCTTTATCCTGTTTCTGTTTCTGAAGAAGGACTGCAGAGCTGAGCAGAGCATTTTAGGAGAGAACCCCAAACCCTGAGCTTAACCAGTTTACCATCCCACTATCCGAGACACCAGGGAAAGTACAGACTAATGACGACCCAGGGAACTGCGCTAAGCCTTCATAAGGCCTCTCCTAGGGAGCCCTTTCCACACGAGTAAAATGGATCTAGGCTGCTATTCCCAATTGCTCATGAGTCAACTAACTTTGTTATGAAAAGCTTGCTTAAGACCAGAGTTGTTACTTAAAAAGCTGGTATCTCATCTGCTTCACAAAGATCAAGGTACACGAGGCAACACACCCAGAACTTAGCTCCTTTCTTCAACTAAACCATATTGTCTGAAGCAGCTTTTCTTTGACTGTTTTAAATGTGTCAGCCCAGCACAGGAGTTGTCCACACATCCTCTGCTGAGATAATAAAGCTAGACATACAACACATCCAAGCAGTTTGATTAAGTTAGTGAACATGCAAAAAGTTTGGAGCTTTGTTGTTCTGTATATAAACAAAGATCATTTATAATCAAAGTTCATCTCAAAGGCTGAAAAACTTACTGAATGGCTTTGGGCACTGATATGGTGACCAATTTTACCACACAGAGTAGCAGGGAGTAACACAACTGCACTAGATTTCATGTATTTCATTATTATAAAGATGGAAAGCCACACAGTTTCAAAAAAGTCAAAATAAAATTGCCTTCCTTCCCATTAGGTAGCATATTTAGGTGTTTATTTCTCTTTAGATACCTTTTTCCTTGAAAGGCACACAATCACACTGAAAAAAATAGGCTGTTTACCAGTTCCTAGTCCGTACATCCAGTACCTGAGTGTTTTTTAGAGGAAATTGCACTGACACGAGAAGTTTTATTTTTCAAGGGGAGCATCGTACCCCCTGAGTTTCACATAACTACCTTCATAGCAGGGGATTCAGGATCCAACGAATAAAGATGGAAGGACTGTTCTACACCTCGGAGTTTTACTTGAATTTAACTCATAATCAAGCAAGCATATTCAGAGACTGTGTTTAAGTAGCTCTATTCTTTCACACCCTACTTCAGAACTTGATATATTTTACTGAGATCCAAGCTGCTATTGATGCTCAGACTTAGATAAACATTGTATGTGTGGGTAGATATCACATACAGCTACTCTGTGTCTTCCAAGTGCCAAGATTCTTAGTGCCACTGACATAGGTAAAACATTAGAACTGAATTCTGTACTTCTCAAATGCAACATCTAGCCTCCTTGGTAAGGTCTCCAGAACCAATTCTAGCCAGATGAAGTTATCGAGTGATAACAAGATGCAATGGCCTTAAACTGTGCCAGGGAAAGCTCAGGTTGGGTATTAGAAAAACATTTCTTCTCAGAAAAAGCAGTCATGCACTGGAACAGGCTGCCCAGGGAGGTGGTGGAATCACTGTCCTTGGAGGTTTTCAAGAAGAGGGTTGATGTGACACTGGGGTACACGGTCTGTTGGGCACAGTGGGGATGGGTTGGGGGATGGACTAGATGATCTTAGAGATCTTTTCCAACATTATGTTCAATTAGCTCTTCCAGTATTCATATACTGGATCAGCTCTCAGAGCCCGCTTGCACACATTGTAGCTGGTCACCAACTTCAAGAGGAAAGGGATCCCTTCACCACATCAGATAGCAATTACTCCTGATATTTTTAGGCAGCATGAAAGCTAAAAACATATTTGCTTATGTTTTCCCTGAAAGAGTACAAATGCCATGTCAGGTGCCACATCCCAGTGAGAAGGCAGGAACCAAAACCTGACTAGCAGACTCTGTAACCACCTAGCACAAAGCATGAATATATGCTTGGCTCCATGAGCAACGTAAGTCTGTGAGAGCTGACACAGCCTTGCTACACAAAAGGGATGTGAGACCATTACAGAGCCACTGTGCACCACACAGATGTGAGACCACAGGATTCTATCCATAATGGACCTGTAGACCTGGGTGTCAGTACCCCCCCAGAAGTATCTCTGACAGCAGTTCTTGCAGCAGCACATCCTTCCTCAGCCGGGATGTCACTTCCCCCTTGTTAAATCTATGAGCAAGCAGCTTTCCAGCAGCATGCACTGCCAACACAGACAGCCCTTACAGTCCCAGGAGGCCTGTAAGGAAGGGTGACTCGATTTGCTGGAACTACTCTGACCACATCAGTTGCAAGAGAGCCACCATGGAAGGGCTCCATTCAGTAAGCAAGCTAGTTAACCAGGTTTATGATAGCAGGGAAACATCTCTCAGCTGCTGCCAATGCACATATAAGCTTCACACCTCTTTCAGCTCTCTCATTTACATGGAACTGATCGAAAGGCTGAAACAGGCAGTAACATCTCTCAAGACAGATGGAGCTAGTGACTCTGATCCTCTAAGATAAGCACACACACCCATAAACCAGACCAACAGGACTCAAGCATGCTACCCACACATTGTAAGACACTCAGCAGGGTAGAAAGGTACACACAGCATGTTGTAGCACTTCCTTGTGAGGCAACACGGCTCTGGGAACTCAGGATGTGACTGGTTAGAGGAAGGGTGTGGGATACAGACACCACTCACCAACTGAGATACAGCAATGAAAAAAAAAAATAAAAACAACAAAAAACCAACCCACACATTTGGGGAAATAGCTAGTTTTACTCCAGACATCCAGAGGCAGGACTTACACGTCAGTTGCAGAGGAGCTTAAACACCACCTCTCCACATTGCCTGGGGTTTGATACTGGTGGAAGCCTGATGTAAGACAGGGCTTTGAACACACCCCAACAACATCCCCTCTCTTGCTTGCCAACACTGTTACACTTCCCAAGATGATGCAGGTGTAGCATTATTGAGGGTCATCCAAGCAAAGGAAGACACATTTGTTGCAGCAAGCTGTTTCCTGCGATGTGCAACCCATGCTGGCTACTGCAGCCAGCTGCTTCTGGGAATGATTCAGGGAGAGGAGGTGGGTTTTGAGGTGCTGCCAAACCAGTCTGTCCACAGCAGTAGATGTAAAGCCACAAACGGATAACCAGCCTGCAGCTTCTCTCAGAGTACCCTCTCCTCCCTGCCCCCACTGGATGTGGCATGCCTGAGATAAGCTTAAATAGCACCCCCACACCAGCTCCCTCACCTCTGAGTACTCAAAAGCTCCCGTATGACAGATCACTGTATAGCGATGCATGGCTATAGCCTCCAACACAGAAATCTGTATTAAGCCCTCAATACCACACTGCATTACATTGGGTGTCCCCCATAAAGTCAAAAACGAGTGTGCAGTAGGGGAAGCATGCTGTGGCACAGTAGGAAAGAACAAGAGGGTAGGTTTGGGGTGGTTTGTTTGTTGTTTTTTTTTTTGCATAAGCTAAAAAGTTGTCTTCATGTTCCCTATTACCAGTGGAAGGAGAAAGAAAATCCTGAGTAGAGCAAAATACGACACCGGGCCAGCACTTTTCTAGGGGGCACATTGGCAGCCCTCAGGACAACAAAAATACAGTACTGACGCAAAAAAAAAAGTTAAGGTTCCAAACTTCACAGTGGGACAAGAGCTGCCATGCAATGCTGTCACACAGCCTTCAAAGAAGCCCTCTGTTCTTTGAAATCTGGCAAAATCAGGAAGGGAAAATTCTGCAGTATTTCACCAGCACCTTTGCTTTCACCAGCAGAAGGCAAGAGACTTGAACAGAAGACTGGCATTAAATGTTTCCTGGTTTTGATAGCTGTGGCCCAGTTCAGGGTCAGATACCTCGAAGAGGTCACAAAAGCACCTTCAACTACAATAAAATCCGACATGGCTGTGGGCTTGGTTTACCCAAGTAGAGGTGTTAGGCAGACCTGACAAAAACCAAGATCAGAATTAGCTCAATTGCCCTTGCAAACATAAAGCTCACTAGCAGATCATCAGTGCTGTCTGCACTTCAGTTGTTATCAAGGGAGAACCCTTAAGACAAAACCTTTCAGGTACAGCAACCTGATGAAAGGAGACATGGTTATCTGTGTGGAAAAGTAACTCCCACATGAAGCAACCCAAATGATGAAGCAGCTTTGAGAATCCAATTTTTTCTTTGTTGTTAGTGACAAATACACACTACCCCTGGACTTATCTATGGGATCTATTATAAGGCATCCATTCAGACTCTCACAGTTCAGAGGAAAATTCTGAAACCTTATGGATTTCTGGTTTAACATATTACGTTACTGTCCCTTTACTCATGCCACTGCACTAAAAACTCAACGGCAGAAAGTACACAAAAAACAAGATGGGAAGATGGCATTATTTTGTAAATTAGCCACTGCATCTGCTCATAGCAAATTGCCTGACAGAACAAAAACAAAGCAGTAAGGCACCATCCAGGCTAACGAAGTGAACAAACCAGCTATCATTGGTGAGGTGTCAGAACTGATGGGCCTCTGTGGTATCCATGGAAGAGTAAAAGAGCTCAAAGCCTTTTCAAGCCCTCAGCTGATACCTCATCTTTAAAAGAATCAGCAGTGCTCATGTACAGCTGCCAGAGGCTGGGACACACCTGTGCTGCTCCCTGACTAGATTGCCATCCTCCAGCTCAGCAGGATAGTAGCTCTCCAGCTACTACAGTCCCCAACACTACAGAATTTCTTATTCATTGGTAAAATCAACTTAATTCTTCTCCTTTAGACTTGCACACATAAGCAGCATAAAGTTAACTGAAGACCCCTGGAACAAGCTGCCCAGGGATGTGGTGGAGTCACTGTCCCATGAGGTGTTCAAGAGCCATGCTGATGTGGCACTGAGGGACATGGTTAGCAGGCACGGTGGGAATAGGCTGATGGTTGGACTAGATGGTCTTTGTGGTCCTCTCCAACCCTAATGACTCTGTGATTCTATTAATTACAGGTATTTTTTCCTCACTAATTATTTCCTTACCAGCCCTGTCACTGCTACACCACCTCTTCCAACACTTGGAATCAAGTAGGCAGCAGCACCTGTGTGCTTTCACCCAAACTCCCTCCCCATAATAGCCTTGCAGAACAATTCAAAACTTGTGGCAAGGAACAGAAAGCTGAGAACTGAAAGAAATAAGAAACAGTAGAGGGGAGAAATCAGCAAAATAGAAAAATATGGGAAAATGAAGGGAAGAGAAGGAAGGAGGAGATGTGTGGTGTGAAAGTTCTTCATATGAAGTTTCTAGAAGTTAGTTAGTGTCAGTATATCTCAGGGGACTGAAGAGCAAGAACAACAGTGAAGTTTTCTAGGTTAATAGTTTCCTTAATACTCCCAGAGGGTTCTTCGTTACTCTAAACATAGCACAGAGGAAAAAACAAGACCCGAGCAGATTACTGTTAGGGGCAGGATCAAGAAAGAGGCTTTCAGCTGCCCCCAAGCCACTTTCACTCTCAGAATGGGAAAATATCATGAGTGCTTATGCAGTATTAAAGCTGATGCTCACATTTAAATTCAGAATGTGCAAACCCAACAACACAGGCAGTCATAAGACAAAAGAGAAGCTTTCACTTTTAAGAACAGATACTGCCTGCGTTATGGCAGTCTGAGTTATATCTTCAGTCAGAAGCATCAAGCATTGCTCACTTGCTTTCAGTGCAAGAGTGCATCCATTAAGTTGTCATAAGCCCTTTAGAGTACTTAAGAGAATCAGCAGAAAGCCTGTTCCCGAAGGCCTGAACGCTGAGTGAATGTGTGCATTTGTATTGGGTACCTATCCTCCCTCACCACATGAAAGCTGCTTTGAGCTTGCAAGGTCTCTTGAGGTAAAATCCAGAACACATGTCAAGAAGAGATCATCAGGTGCATTTCATTATCTGCACATTGTACTTCTTTCCATCAAGAGAGGAAATGACAGCTCTGCAGAACAGGAAAAAACCTGAGCTGTGCACAGGAAACAGAATCTCATGTTTTGACTGCTAAGGTAAGGAAATATAAATAGTGGAAAATTCCCTCATACAGACCTCAGCACCACTGGATCATCTGACAAGCCTTCCTCCTCAGTTTTAATACAGTCAGGCCACCTGTTACAGCAGCCTCACTATTTTAAGTAATAAGGGCCAGACCAAGAAAGCAAACAAGAAATAATTTTCAACAGACTGTCTTTTCATATGCATTATTAGACATAACTGGGGGAAATTATTTATTTTTTAAAGTAACATCACAGCAGCAAACTGCAATCATATGACAACAAACATGAGTGTGGAATATAAAAAGATTACAGTCATTTACTTTGTTCCACGTGGGTCACCAGAGAAAGCCAAGCAAGGAGAGGCTCCTATTAAAGGTTTCATGAGCTTCTGCTGCAAATGAGCTCCTTTAGTCTAAATTCAGCTGAACCTGTGGTGCCAGTGCCAGCTAGATGCAACTCAAGAAACATTACCAGTAGCAGTTAAACTACAACTATTAATAATTTTTGTGTTTCTCTTCTTGAGTTTCTGAATTTTGAAACTAACAGCAAATCCTACATAGCTTGAACAGAAAAATGCCATCAGTATTCTCAGCCAATTATAGAGCAGCACTTTCACAAGGCTTTTGCTCCAAACCCAGCATACAGCACAGTCACTAATATTTATGCAGCACACAGGGAAAACTTTGTTGTAGAAACACCAGTTTCAGATTTACTCTAGAAACCCAATCTGTAGATAACACTATTTCCAGGCACTTTCCTCTCTTAACACCTAAAATTCTTCCTTACCAGCTATTCTAGTTGCAACGTAATTAACCAGAGATGAAAAACAAATAACTGCATATTCTAAACACGGAGTTTTCAAGGAGAAAAACAGCCTTGCTGGCTTTGCTCAGCCAACAGATACCACTAACCATGCCAACAACAAAATCTGAGCCTGTTTTGTGTTTATGTCTGATGAGCCAGATAAAACAGTGTTTTCAAGGATGCTTAATAAAGTAGTTGAAAGATTACCCAGTCTCATCATTTGCACATGAAAGGCGGAGCAAAGAAGCTACACTAATTTGTTGCCAGACTTCACTGGAACAAACAGCTGCATTTTTACTTATCGTCAGATATCAAAGAACTTGAGTGGGACAAAGATCGCTTGGTTTGACAAGCATTCAAAGACCCCTCCAGCTCAAACACAGAGCAGTTTCTAAAGAAAATCATGAAAGGATTTAATTTAAGCCTAGTAGCAATTCCTACTATATTAGAGTGATCTACCACCATCCTCTAACCTTGTCAAAGGCTCGGGCAAGATTGTTTTCCTCCTTTTTCAATACAGCAGTGCTGTCTGTTTCCAAAGGCTGCAAGCAGACTAGTGCTTCCTCCAAGGAAGCTGATGCTACAGCAACATAAGCATGTGTAAATCTGCCACGGTCCCACCTGGTCCAAACTAATGCCTCAGAAGAGCAACTAGTCTTCTGCCAAAGAGCTGTCTGGGAGAGCTCAGCCACCAGGTCACACCAGTGCCAAGGCAGAAGAGACACAGTAGCAGCCCTGGGATGGCATAGATAGCAGAAGGACTGCATTCTCCTGCTGAAGCAACTAGACCCAGCGCCAGAGTAGCTGCTTCTCCTCTCTCCTCTTCTACAAGAACATGTAGGTCTCAAGTCATCTTCTGTACACCCCAAACTCTAACTGTAATGCCTCAGATTCATAGAAGGGCATTTTGAACATCTGCACAGCTCAACCAAGACCAGAAGCAGTTCAGGGACTCGACATGCACTGCTACCTGCTTTATTTAATATACCAGATGCCTTTAATGAGAGCATTAAAATCATATCACTCTTTTTCCAAGGGACAACATTTTGAGATGATAAAGTCAATGCCTGAGTTGTAAAATAAACAGGAAGGTTACTGAACAATCAAACGATGTTTAAGACTTCAACTCTTAAACTTTTCCACTAGTAGCCTCAGCAGAGGGTTGAAGGCTTTAGATAGCTGAAGAAAGGCTTTAGTCACTGCCTCAAAGCCAGTTCTCATGTTTAACACATGTGGTTAGACAGCCAACCACCATTCCTGAGGATTATCTGCTTAGAGTATGAAAGACAATAAAACAACACACCAGTCAGACCTTGGCATGATTCCCATTAGCACCTTTTTTTATTTTAAAACTGTGATTGCTATGATTCTATGAAACGAGAAAGCTAAACGCAGATGTTGTTACTTTAAGCAAAACAGAACTTAGCCAGGTAAATAAACTGTAGAGCAATGAACTGCTTCTGCACATAAAGAAGAGACTTTGCATTGCACAGCACAGCAGTTCAAACACATTAGTCACTGCATGCTGCTGAGGGAAAACAGCATCTTCCAAATTGGTTAAAACAAGCCATATTCAACACCAGAACCAAAAGCCTGCCTGGTAAATGCACGTTTCTCACTGCTGATTTTGGATTAAGTGAGAACTGATGGTAGACTGCAGCTCTAGCCACACTTCAGGAAAAAACAAGATCTGGTGTTCAGTGTACTAGTTTACTGTTACCATAATAGACTAATGAAATACAAGTGCGGAAGAACAGGCACTTAACTGTGAGTTTCTGAAGGCAATAATAGCTTTTTGCACACTATCAGTTTTGATGTCTACAAAATACAAAACAAAGGTACTATAAGACATCAGCCTTCCCTATTAACAGCTGCAGTTTGTTTGTGGCATTAAGTATTATGTTATGCCCTGTTCTGGTTAGCTTTATAGAATGTCTTAGGCTTAGATGCTCTGCTAGAATGCTTTTCAGCTTCTTAAGGTTTGTTTTTTGTTTTTTTTTTGGTTTGTTTCTTTTACATGACTGTAGGAAGTCTAATATTCTGTATAACATAAAGAAAAAAAAACAAAAAAATCGATCCAGCATCTGACATTCAAAATTTCAGCTGTCTTCCATCTGTAGGAAACCATTCAAACCTTTAGAAAGCTTTCAAATTAACTCCATTAATGGAAAGAATGTGAATTTGATCTATAACGTGCTTCAGACTTGACAAAGGTCCCCAACATTCATTAGTTTGCTGTTATTTTTATGGAAGTTGCTTAAGAGGTGTAGCAGTACACTTGCTGACTCGTACAATCAGCAGCTGTACTCACAACAGACAATTTCACTTCCTACTGACACTACACGTCTCAAGACTGCCTGAACATTTAAACAAGTTTGGAGAATTAAAAAAAAAAAAACCAGCTCCTTCAGGAATTCTTTGAGAAGCATCTCCAGAGAGACACTTATACACCTCTACTACCAACTCAGAAAAACAGTGATGCTTACAGGAACTCTGGCAAAGAAAGCAGAGGTCCAAAACCTCAACCGGCATCAGGATGCACTTCCAACTGTGATGGAGACAAACCAAAACAGTCCCAGCAAAGAATAGCTAATGTGACCTCAGCCTGGGATCAAGATGAGGACGAGCTGCTCACCAGCTCTCTCACTTGCTTAGCTACTTTAACTGCTGTAGTTTTTAACATTACTGCCTATGCAATCCTACGGACTAATAGGAAGTGAAAGGCTGGTCATCAGCAGTCTCCCTCACTTCTCACAGAATCCAGTCTAAATTTGCAACAGTATGCTCAGCCATAATTAGAACCAAGTATCATCACTACATTCGCTATGCCTGTTGCTCTTCAGCATCATGGTCTTGGAGCTACTTCCACTGCTTGGGGGAAGAAAAAATATGCTTCCAAGTACCTGCAGGGTGATCAGCATCTTCATCCTGCAATACTTCTCAACCTAGTATGGTTAGAAACTGCTAAGCACACCACAGTTGATATACCCAAGCAAAAGAGGGCAAATCCTGGAATCCCTTATCTCACAGACTTTCACTAAAATCCTCGTGCCCCACTCACAGAATTGAAGGAGTTGTTTCAAGGCAGGTTTATAATGAGACTCACTATACTTCCAATCATTCCATTCTATTTAAAAGCCTCCAAAACAGCCTGGTTTGCACACACACTGACTCTGCAAGACAGACATTACAAACAAGATTTGACAGTAATGTCATTCCATTTAATCACACAAGGAGAAATGCAATGCATTCGCAGTATGTAATACTGATCCCTTTCAGTTCTTTGCTTCTGTTTGAACTCACAGCTTAAACATTTTTGCTGTATTCAGAAGACTGCATCTCTCAAGAGCTGTAGTTTAAATCAGAACAAATGAAGTCTCAAAAAAATGATGAACAACTGCATCTTCAGATACGCTCTTCATTCACACAGGTTTTGGCTAGAGTACAAGAGTTCAGTTATTGTGGAGTAAGTCAAACACATCCATAATTCCTTGCATTGCTCTAGAGTCTTTGGTATATCCATCCTTTCCCACAGCAGCAGGCATGTTCCACAGAGTTCTGGATATGTCTGATATCAGTCACAGCCAAGAGAATAAATTCCTGGGCTGAAAGCATCAGCTGATATAAGTTGCTATTGTGCTAATGAAGTCAAGAGCCACATCAGTGTACAGCAGCTGAGGACACAGCCCATATTGTAGCCTGGGAAAGCAAGTCAAAGAAGAACTGGCTTTTCTTTTTATAGCCTGGCTGTCTAATTAGGATTTTTATCTGCATTGTAATTTGGAGGGAAGAGCAACACATACTTTCAGCAGATGGATCAACTGAGCTGAGTTCACCCAGATCTAACCAGCAGATGTCCTAGCAGCTTCAAGACCCCCAAAAGCATCCAGAGTGATTGTTGCAGGCACACTGGGAATAGCAATCCAGCTCTTGGTAAAAAGGCTGGGTAATAAGCACTGACAACCGCTGCCTGGAAAAAGGAACAGCTGCTATGATCCTGAAAATGCTGGAGCTCTAGAGACATGAACAAGAATGGGGACACAATAAAACAGCTATCCCACACCTAGACATCAAACTGGCACGTGAGAACCAATCTACGTGGCCAGCCTCTGGGGACAAGTTGGGAAAGTGCTTCTGAATTAAAAAGTGCAACACGAAGCTCGGATTTAGAAGAAAAAAACAACAAGGCAAACAAGACAAAAATCAAATTAGCTAACTGTTGCTTGATTTTTATGCAAAGAGTAAGTCACCTGCTTTGTCACTCTGCTAACAAACAGCTAAACTCATTTACCATGATTAAATAATCTACTTGACAAAAGAAAGGATAACCCAGCTATAATCTGGGAAAACAGACAGAATGACTAATTATGCAGCTGATTAACAGTCAACTCTACAACAAAAAGACCTCAAGCTCAACTATTAACTTCCATGCCTATATACTTCTGTCCCCCAAACCTCCCTGCTCTTATAAAGCTGCAGCAACAGTCTTTGGCAGCCACCTCCTAGGATTTCTCTCACCAACAGACAGCGATCCAGGACCCAGCAAGCTTAGAGTCTGTGCTCTGCAGTCTCCTTCAAACTCATAGAAGGCAACAGGCTTCATATTTTACTGGCATCCTTGTCAACCTAATTTCCCACCTCTGCAGCCAGAGTTAAGGGTGTGAGCTGAAGCACTGCAGACACACCACATTCCCCTGGATGGCACTATGGTTTCCTGCCCTCTGGGAAAGGTGCCTAGCACCTTGTTTCCTTGGTCTCCAGCAGAAGGGCCAGCATTGCTTCAGGTAAAAGCAGGGGGCGGGAAGTATGGTGGAGAAAAGGAGAAAGAGAAACAAGATTTCAGGAATCCCTGTTATTTTTGAAGGGAACAATTTCTCAAGGTTGTTTCTCGTAAAAGGAAACAAGGATGCTTCCAAACTACCTGGTACAAGTATGCATCTCAAGCATTAACCACAAGAGTCCCATATTAAAGGTGTTATAAATCAAAGGGACAGACCAGAATTCATTTTGGTTTTAGAGGGAGCACAGGAGAATGTGCAAATTGGGAAACCTTTCAGGCACTGCCACATGCAGAAAGGCACTGACTTTTCTCTCTCCTTATATTAGCTTCCTTTTCAAGTCAGTGTAACTCTTTCCACTGAATAGCAGGTTTATTTTATTTTATTTTTTTTTAAGAAAAAAAGGAAATACTGCATTTTTCCATTAAGGTTAAAAGTTAAAAACCTTCACCAACAGCATACTATTTCCTACTGAATCACAGGAGAATGCATCTTTCCCACATCTAGGTAAGTTTTCTTTCGTTTTCCTCCTTGTGTTATCAGCAGCTTCGTTTCAACTCATCTCCCAGCGCAGCTAGCAATACTTAATTTTCAGTGCTCTGCACAGAGCAAGGACTGCCACATTTTGAACAGGATTGATTCAGAGACACATGAATAAACTTGAACTGGAGCAGGCATGACAAAATCATGCAAGCAATTTCTTATGACCTGACCCACCATGAATATTCAAGCCCTAACAGGCATTGCAGAAAGGAGATATAATAGGGTTTGTCATCTAACTTGGCATTTCCTGTATGAGAAAGGAGAGATAGCAACTCAAGTCCTCTCTCACAGACATTCCCACTCATATGACAGACATATAAACAAAAGAAACTTGTCTAGGTCTAGATCTAAAAGGAGGTAGACAACATGTTCTAAATGGGGAGGGCCACAGAGTTCTCTGTGACACCAAATCAAACCACACGCTAAATCAGCTCCTATCAGTGAGCATGCTGGAGCCTCTTGCCAAATCATAATCAGTTCAAAACCCAAGCAGCAGAGAGCCCAGCCCCAAAAAGAGTGTTCAAAGTCACAGATCAAGTCCCATTTCTGACTCTGCTTCTGACACGAGTTTAATTCCTAACCTTGTTCTAGAAATTACTGTGTGTCTGAAGAGACTGTGGAGGCAGTGTTAACACAGCATCAGGTTCCTGTGGAATTTAATGAGTGCTGTGGGAATACACCTTGTCTAAAGCAATTGTCAAACACTGTCTCTGGGGGAAGTCAGGGAATATTTTCAGTTATCTGCAATAAAAATTTTACGAGAAAAACACACAGCCACTTACACCTGAAGTCACCTTGACATTCAGGCAATTCTGCCCAATGCTTGCCTGATGATTTAAAAACAGGAGAAAAAAAAATCACAGTCATTTACAAAAGGACAGAGGGGAAATCACTTGTTTGGCTGTCAGATCAGAGTCAAACAAGACTTCATTTGCAATGCAACCTTTTTTTGTTACGTCACAAATAACTATATTATCTTTGAATTTATACACTATACAGGCACAATGAATACTTGAGTATGATGCTACTACCATGATGGATTGGCGAACAGGATTTCTACCTGTGCTGCACTAGTACAACACTACGATCCCCCTCCCACAGTCAGGCAAAGCAGCACTGCTAGTGTGCTCCAGTAGTAACAGAGCATGTGCAGCACAAGTCACATTCCTCTAGGAAAAGAAGTGTCTTGGAGCAACATCCAGATGCCATACTACTTCTTTCCCTGATGCCATGCAGCTTCTGCACATCATAATGAAGTGCCTGAAAGAGCAGCCTATAACCCTGAGAAGAGATTCTAAGCTCCTCTTACATTACCTCAGCCTCTAAATGAGGGCTACCTTGTCTCAGCACTTTCCAATACACTGAAACGAGAATCACATCTTACCTTGTCTTTGTATAAAAACCCTGAGCAGCGGATGAGCACTTGAAACAGCCTTGAAGAAGTTGTCATCATTATTAATAGGGAGAAGGTCTCCATGCACATCAGCATATCCAATCATCACTTCCAGGTTGGCTATGTGATGAATATGAAGAATTAGTTTATAGAAGTCTTCAAATTTTCCTGGCTTGTAGCGGTCCAGGGAGAACCTTCTGAACTCTGCCCCAAACTACAAGAGAAAACAAAGAATATTTGTTTTCAAACATCACCAAAGCACAGTATTTTCGCTTGGCACTTAAACACTGTGTCCATCACCTCTCCTTTCTATATGTATCAGTGCTTTCCAGTCTACAAACACCCTATTAAGCCCTCCCATTAGAACATAAACATGGCTACCAAGACACCACCCGGCTTGACAATAAGTATGATTTCATGTGCCACCTTAGTATCTGAAAATACACACTAAGTTCTTATTCCAGAGGATTACATTTTTAGGATTCAATTCTGAAGCGTCATCATTCATTATCGTCATAATCTCAGACATCCACAGAACTAGTCTTCTTTGAAGCAGAATTGCTCACTCTACAGCTTTCAAAAGATGTTACTCAGCTATTCAGAAAACCTTAATAAAAATTCTTTACGTGCTTTCCATCAATACCACTGGGATCCCAACCACGATACTTCTTAGTGCGGTATGCAAGTACACAGCCTGCTATTAGGAAATTACACTCACTCTACATGCCCCCAAAATTTCCTGGCATCCATGTACAATGAGCAAAGTCCTTCAGGTGAGTTTCTGTAGGTTTACTTTTTCCATCACTCCATCAGTTTCTAGTTTTGAAGTTTCATGAGTGACTTACCAGGAAGAATGGTCTGGCACCAAACAATTTGTTTTAGATACATGAATTTATTTAAAATAAGTCAAATTGATTGTAGAAAAGACTTTAATTATAGACTTACTTCTGATATCAGAAAGCAAGTATGCTATTAAGAACAGGAGGAAACTATCAGATTCTCCAAACTTGGAAATGAATGGCGTGAAAAATCAGGCATCTAGCTAAACCAATAAGTCAACTGTCTGGTATGTTTCTTTCCCTACCTTAGATCATTTAAGACTACTGTTTATTAACTGAACCTCTTCATCACGCTCATTCCTAAAAACATGGAAGTATAAATCCAGGAATAAGGCTGCAACTAGCATCTCATGGAAGTTCTCATTTGCAAAGTCAGTCAGTACAAGGCAAGAGACTACAGACAAAAGAAAAAGAGTAGCCCAACAAAAAGATCAAAGAAAACTGAGAACTTTTTCTAAGTTCTTTCTCAAAGCAGACGTTCTTAGTTGTTAAATCAACTTAGCCTTAGCGAAAGAGTGGCTTGCATATATAACAGAAGTATGAATCATCACTAGAACCATATTTATTCGGGAAAAGAAAAAAAAAAAGCCCTACTGGCTTTTGGGTGCAAACACATTCTCAAATTACTTCCGCAGTTTTGAAAATCCCACTCTTCAGCATCAAAGCCTAGTTGTGATCATCTGAAAGCTTGTTTAGTCAAATTAAGCTGCTTGCTTGTAATATTAACTGCTAGTTCCAGTTTGGATTGCAATTCAGAGTGCCCATCGTAATGCACAAAAGCCAAACAAACCACAGCTGGTTCCAATGGAAGAAAAACAGTCACTCTTTGTCCTCCACCCCCTGCTCCTCTCCAAAGAAATATCCAAATGACAGCTTACTTCTAATGACATAGTTTAAACTGAAAGAAAGCCAACATTTTTATTTGAACAGCATCTAAAAGTTTTCCTTTGGGTACAGAAGAAAATAAGCTATGTTCACCTAACAAGATGAGCACCTACAGAGTAAACTCAAGAGGCAGCAATGAGGCCTTGTTTAGAGCTGCACTCCTTCTCAGCACACCTGAACGCAGCATCCCTTTAACCAAAGCAGCATCTCTTGCATGCCAGTCCCAGTAAACACTTGGTTACTGGGCAGGCCACTTGCTTAGCCCCACAAACAGGCATGGTGCTCACATCAAAGCACCTTGACATCTGCCCTGAAGAGCCTGCGGTGTTAGGCTGATGTGCTAGGACACCATGTTCAGGGGAAAAGTGACATGGGAAAGGAAAGGAGAAAAGAAGCAAGGACAGCTATTATGATCCCAGGCTAAGCTTAGGCTACTACAGGAGTGGTGGGCACCAGAGAGGAGACCATTCCTCTCAGCCTAGGCCCTGCAGGAGGCACGTCCTCTGGCATATCCATGGAAGGCAACATGGGGTATTGGTGCACCATGGGATCCTGCTGCAGACCTGGGGCACTGAGGGCTGATACTAACACTGCATAGCCAATCCAACTTGTTCAGCCTTGGGAGAGACAAGAGTCAACCTCCCTCCTGTAGGGGTGTGACAGCAATAAACCAGCATATGTGACTTCACAAAGGCTGAAGCAGCCCTTCAAGGCAAGAGAGCTGGAAGGCGACTGCAGAGAGGAAGGAAATCCCTTCAAAAAGGATTCAAGCAGAAATGTAGATGGGATGTTTTGTTGTTTAAAGTCTAGCACTGCAGTAGTCATAGCTTAGCTGATTAATATACCCTGGGCACATGCACAGGCAGCAACCATTGTCAGCGGGTCTTTTCAGAGGATGGAAAAAATGCTTCAGCAGGGACCGCTCATTCATCATCCCTAATGAGGCTGATAGAGAATATCACGGTAATAATAGGTTTTGCAGTACCACACAGCTTGGAGACTGGGTGCTCTGCATTGTATTCAGCCAGGATTTCAAGATAACACCCACAGCGTATCTCCCAGAAACTTCAAATTCTGAGGGCTTTTCAAAGTCTGCCACCATGACTATCTGTTTTTCTAAGCTACAAAGTTCATCTTCAGTCTGTTACTTCAATGAAAGAGACACAAGGACTGGTGTTTGCTAGCACAGACTCTGCCAGAACAATGCACTGTTTGACAAACTAACAGTTTTAACAAGCAGATTAGTTTTCTATAATGAAACAAATGATTCTAACCTTTTTATCTAATGCAAATACAGCATCTACTATTGCAAAAGTCAGAGGGCAGGAGGGCCCAAGGGAACTTAAATGAATTTAGTCTAACAGAGCTAATTATGTCGGCCAGGCGGGGAAGGACGGAGAAGAAAAACTAGAAAGAATTGTAAATTTGGCTTCACAAAGAATACACTCTGTCCCAAGTTCCTCCAAAGTATCTGCCAGCCACTATACTTGCTGTCTGCAACTGGATGACCGAAAGCATCCAAAACAAATGCCATACAGCATGCAGGAGCCCTGAGCAAGAACAGGGGCCAAGAAAAATAATTACAAGAGAAGGAAAAAAGTGTTCTGATAAAAGTTACGGTAAAGAAGAAAGTCACAGCCAGCTGACCAAAACTTACACAGGCTCAGCAGCAGCATTCAACCTCTTCTTTAAAAACTTTCTTAAAAAAGGGTGGGGTGCAGCAGTGAGGGCAGAAGAGAGCAGGATTTTGAGGTCTGTTTCCTCAGAGGGTTGCTATTTTGTGAAACAAAACAGAGGAGCAAACCAAAGTGACCTTTTCATTTTTTAGAAAAGGTAAGTTTCAAAAATGTTATGGGGTTGTAAGAAATGCTATGTTTATGAGGTGCCATCTGGCTTATTGCTAGCTTTGAGTTTAAGCTATTGTAATAAGAAAACATCAGAGAACCACATTTAGCAATAAACATGAATTCATTAACCACCTACTTCTCACATGAAGTATCAGGGACAGAAAGAAAAACAAACACTCCCATCCATGCCTAGACTGTAATTTCTGCTTACCCATGAGATTTTCAAAACGAAGAAGATCTGACCAGGGCCACTTTATCAGAGAGAAGGAGGGAAGACAAACGTTAAATGGTTTTGTACCAGGTGGTTTCAACCAGCCTTGAGCACAGCTGCCATCCTCCTGCCTTCCCATTTCTCCCACAGTCATGTCTTCCCCGGCTCAGTCAACACACTTTTGCACTGCTCTCCATCTCACCGTGGCAGTCTTCAGCAGTAAGATGCCACCAACCAAGCAGATGCTCTTCGCAACAAGTTCTCATCTTTCCTTCTACCACCCACCCCAGAGCAGCTCTGCTCCATCACAACCATCAAGCTGGTGGGAAATCTGGGATTTTGGATTCTGCTCAGTCCCCTGCTCTTTGTTTGCCATTTCTTCACAGAGATGGCCACGAGAATAAAACAGCCTCTCTGTATTTGATCCTCACATGAACTCCATTACACTTTATTTTATTTTATTTCTTTTTACTAATTTCCTCTCCACATTTTTCCTGGTTGCCATTATACCAACTGTTTCCCTTCTCCCCCTTGTAGCCTCCCCTGTCACTCCCCAGTGAATCACAGCCATGCTCTACTATCTTCAGTTCTTATCCTCCCCCATCCCCAAAGGTTCCCCTTCACTCCCACAGAACTTCAACACGACGATTTCTGCCTCTCTTCTCCAACCTCCTCCAGTCCCTGATGACCTTTTGCCCTCCATAGCTTGGCAGACAAGTTCACCTCCTGCATGACCACGTCTCTCAGAACAACTCTCCTCCATGAGATGTGCCAACTTTGTCATCTCCTACAGATCTCCTCTACAGAGAATTTGAACCAACAGCACAAGGGTAAACTGAGCCACACTATGCTCACTCTTTTCCCTTCCTCACCTAAATCCTTCTTCACACAGCTTCCCCTAGCACCCGTAACTTTTGTACCACCCTTCTGGGAGGAACCACAGATCTACGTTAGCTACCTTCAGACCTTTTCTGGCCAGTATCTGAAATCCACAAACACCACTCACACATTTGTATAGTTAGACTCTTGTCTGATTTCTGGTCCGTGCTTTTCAGTGGCTTTCCTAATCACCATTTTTCCACACCATCACCCAACAAAATATACTTTTTCCCAGCCTGTTCCCTTGCAGTTGCCCTCTCTGTCACCCATCTCCCCCTGCTCCAGTCGCTTTCTCGATCAGGGTCACCAGCATAGCCATCCTCTCTGCTTCAGCTCATGATAAGCATCTCCAAATCCACAGTGCTGTCCTACTTCAAGCAGCGGTTGATCACAACAAAGCCTTTAAAAGAAAGAAATATTTCCCTTACATGGCTGTTCTGCTCCTCCAGAAAGGAATCTCTACAAACCTCCTAGTTTTGGGGATGAACCAAAGCCTGTTTACAAAGGATGTGGAGCAAACTGGTCCTGTATTTTCAAGAGCACTGAGCAACACACACACTATGCACCATCAAGCCTTAGCACAAATACAGCTCAGGAAGCACACATCACGGCATGCCACCATCAGCACAAGGCAAAAAGGAGCAGCTGGCCCCTTGCCACCCGCAAGACAAAGCAGCACTGAGTCAGGAGACCTGGTATTACACACTGCCAACAGTGCACAAGCCTGCGGGCAGACAGGCAGCCCCATACTAGCACAGGTCTCCAGCCAGAGCGAACCACTTTCCCACCATTTTTTAAGTGACGTATCCAATAAGGGCTCTGGCTGGTAGCAAACTCATTTAAGACTCTGCCAGAGCTCTCCACAGCCACCAGCAGCTGCTGAGAAGCACAGGCACACCTCACCAGACCTGACAGGGAAGCAGGAGGAGATGGCCCCAGGCTGGGTGGCCCGGGGGCTGGTACACCGCACCCTTCCCCAGACATCCCTGCCTCAATTAACTGCAGGAATTTCCAATGGGAACGGGACTAACTGTGCTAGGAGACCTTGCTTTCACTTGGAGGGATGGAATGTCTCAGAAGGTGCATTTCAACCTTAACTTCTGGCTGCATTGTAAATGTAATTAGGGGCAAGCAATCAATCTTTGCAAGAGTGTTTCTTGGTTACTAAAAGCACAGTTTAAGTGAGCACAGAGGCATGATAAGGCACTACTGAGGAAAGCACTATTAATTGCAGCCCTGAAGAACTCCTTAGAGGTGGCTGGTCCTGCAGGCTGCCAGACAGAGCCTCCACAGGTATTTTAGCCTCCAACAGGAGACATTCCTTTCCGACTGACTGTAAACAGCTTTTCAACTTTAAAGAGCACCCCAGTAAATTAAAGGCCCGTTGTTCTATGGCCTTTAGGACAGTTTCAGTGTGGCGAGACTGAAATCTAGAAGGCGACTCCATAGGACAGACTTGTCGGATGGAATTTCAAGCAGATCAGGAATTCCCAAGTCACTAGGATAAAAGTGACTACAACAGCAGAGGTGAGAACCTGGAGGTGGATCAAGCACAGGAGAGCATGGGAAGTGACAAAACAGAAGGTAGCAGAACCACTGCAGAATGGTTCTCTCTCACCTGTGCAGCTCTGAGCAAGCACAGGGCTCAGCTGATGGATGGTGACTTGTTAAACTGCGGTCACTTTCTCTCAAATGTCCTAATATTCAAAGATGGACCTCAGTTTATCAGGTATGACCGCTTCAGAAAGTCATCCTACCACGAAAAACAAGGAGTTGTAGTAGAAGAGGAACCAGCAGTTTAGTGAATGCTACACTGCATTAACCACAGTACCTGCAGCCAGAAGCTCTGCAAACTGGGAGGGAAAGGAACAAGGGAAAGACCTCTTAAGAGAGAGATGTTCAAACCCTAACAACCTACTCTTGTTACATCTTACAAAAATCCAGACTGACTTGAGCTGATGTTGCTGTGGCACACTGTCTTCATTTGAAAGGGGAAGCTCTGTGGTTTTCTGAGACTGTGCCACATTTGTTTTGAATGTTTTGAAGCTCAAAACCAGGAGTTCAAACATTTGGTCGTAGAGCGCTTTGCTGCACTTATTTCCATAGCGTTCCAGGTATGATAAATATGATCCTAACTTGGAAGAAACTAGAGTACTACTTAAAAACATAAAGCAGGCTTGAAGTCTTTTTGAACCTACAGGATGTTGAAATCATGACATTTTTTCATCATTTTCAAAGCGTACAACACATGGAAAACATCCCTTGAACTCCTAAAGGCCTGCACAACATTCAGAGTTACAGTGAAATCAGTAAAAGCCCACAAGGCTGGGAAACGTGATCTGCAGACCTCTCCCACCTAGCTAACTCAAGAGAGAAGCAGCAGAACTTGACAACCTCTTCACGGAGGAATGGTGTAAGTTTGTTCTTATCACTATTGATACAGATTGCTATGGTATCTGAACTGTACCAGCAACTTTTGAAGGAAAGAGAGGATGCTGAAGGTTAAATCAGATATTTTTACGTAATGGATGCATGTACATTTCCCACAAGCAGAGGAGATGGCACGTAGGCAGGACAAGGCACCCCAGAGGCGTTAGGCTGCTACACCCAAGCAGCAGCTGGGAGGAGAGCTGCTGAAGCATTAACTAGCTCACACACATGCCCAACACTCAAAGACACCACTTCCCTTGCTAGTTACTAGGTGAAAACCCAGAGCACGGCTGACCATGAGCAGCCCTGTTCTCAAGGACCACATCAATCTCACACTCATACTGTGGACACAACAGAGCACAGCTGAAATCTCATAATAATTAAAAAAA
The DNA here is from genome assembly GCA_013399175.1 of Odontophorus gujanensis. Lineage (NCBI taxonomy): Eukaryota > Metazoa > Chordata > Aves > Galliformes > Odontophoridae > Odontophorus > Odontophorus gujanensis. The sequence continues at coordinate 728,538 of VXAB01003716.1, forward strand.
AAAAACCTAGGTGGGAGAAGAGAGCAAAGGAAATACAGTTATGGTTAACTGGTATATTTATCTTAATGGGCTTGTTTAGAGTAAAAGGATGTTAGTCACATTGTTAATTTGTATATCAGTTTGTAGTACAAGAAAAGGTGACACTATTAACATGGCAGCAACCTCAAGATTTACCATTAAACATCCAAAACAGCACCTGAGTCAGGCAGCTGTGCCTTTATCATCCTCAACTATTGCTCAAAGTTTTCACTCTTCAACAGCAGCTCAACAAAGTGGCTTTTATAAAGGATTATTTTTTTTCAGGCAACTAAGAGAACACTCCGAAAACCTGAAAAAGAATGCTTACTGGTACGTACAGCTTATAGGAAATAATGCAATTTTTTAATCAATGGGAGGAGGGTGAAAGAAGACAGACTACACAGAGATGTAATTAAAGAGGAAGTCTCATTATTAATGCAGGAATTCCTATTTTATAAGTTCTGGTTCTTCTGTAGGCTTACATTCACAAAGAGAGGAGCCTTCAAACTCTTGGTAAAGCTAGAGAGAGAAAAATGAAGAATAGAGGTTTGTGATCTAGTGCCAACAGGAAGGATTCTTAATAAAACAAGAATCCCCATGCATTGTTTTGCCCTGGAAATCTTGGTAAATGGGAGAGAAAGAGTCATCTGGAAACCTTTTTTAAAGATTAGAGGTAATTTCTTCAAAGGGAGCAGCCACACCACTTGTCACCAGACTGGGTGAGTACGAGACACAGGAGAATACACAGCTGTCTTAGGCCTGCAAGATAAAGTGGCTTCAAATCCTGTCTAAAAGGGCTGAAACATTTATTCTGAGCGACAGAGACAACACCTAGATAACAACTGAGCTTCTAATTTACTCGGTTGAGAAAGACTCAAGAAGAGAAAAGGGAGAAGATATAATTACAATTCAGTTACTATTTTCCTTTGACATGCCAATTTCTAAGCAGGTTTCTCCTTCCTCTCCCATCTAGCAATAAGCTTGTAAGTGCTCTGATTATAAGGCCGGCTTCAGGGGCGGAGATGCAGGCAGGACAGGGCCTGAAGAGAGACAGCTCCCTAATGCACAAGACCTTGCAATTGCAATTACTATTACTGTAATGTTTGAGAGGAGATGCATGCAGAGAGCTCACATCCCTTCCTCCTCTTTGGGACCTACTGCAACTCAGTGACCAGAAGACATCTAAAGCACCCTCCATTTGCCCAGAGAATAAAGCTGGCCTGACGCACACCAAGACATTGTGCCACAAAGCTAGGGTTAGAGACCAGCAGGCAGAGAGTACACCACTCCCAATGCTCCTGCTGTAAAAACTGCAAGGCATCAGAATACCACGGACACAGCATGTCCCCAGCTGGGGCCATGGGTCCAGCTCAGTCCAGGTAGCTACAATCCCCTCACTATAAAACTCACATACGTACCATGCACAAAAAAGACATTTATAAATCAGAGTGAGTTTAGCCACCATGATTCTCCTTCCTTTTATTGTTTTTTTTTTTTTTAAATAATCCTCTGACAAACATCAGAAATCTTAAAATGTGCAGGTATTTGGGGATTGCTAAAGAACTGCTTCATCCTGCACAGTACCAAGGATCTGATAAACGCTCCCATTCCAACTACAGGCACCAACTGACTCCCAAGGACTTTCTTTTGGAGAACGGAAAGGAACATACAGGTAAAGCCAATCCTCAACTAATCCAGAAAGCGTTCTGTGTGTTTCCATGCAATACGCCAGCTGGGTCTAGGCAAGAAATCACCCGGCTATTGCGCCGTGGGCTAAAAAAATAAATAAATAACATTAAAAAAACAAGTTTGACACCTTATCTGACTCAACCCACAGGGAGAAGAATGCCACAGGGCCTCTCCACCCTAAGGCCCACCCCCCCCGGCCCTACGAAGCCCCCCAAGCCCCCTGGCCAACAGCTGCAACACGGTGCTCAGCAGCACTCAGCCGGGGCCCAGCGCCCAACCAACAGCACGCAGACTCAACTTTCTGGTTTTCTGGCAGGCTGGGGCAGGCCTCGTGCTTGCAAAACAAGAGGCAACCGAGTGCTGAGGAGCTACCAAACGGCAGCTTGATTTATCCACACAGCCTCGCGTGCTCGCAGCCCCCTACCACCCTGCACCTCCGCAGGGCTCGCTTACAGCTGCATCTGCACACGGGGCTGAGTCTTTGTGATAGACCGTTTGAAAGCTGTTCTTAAGGGAACGAGCTCACTCTACGGATAGGTTAAGCTGGAGAAAGAGTGCGGACGCCGATTCTGAGCCGTGGCCGGCGTTCCAGCTCGGAGTTCGCGTGCGTGGGGCACCACTCAGCACTCGCAGGGGCCGCGTCCCAGCCTCGGGACCGGCACAGTCGGACAGCCCCTAAGCGTTTCGGTGGGGGCTCGAGGAGCCATCCCGCCGCAGGGCAGGTGCCGAGAGTGCTTCCACGCGCGTTTCCCCACGCGGAGGCAACGCCGGGGACACCGAGGCGGCGCCGTGCGGCGGCGGGGCGAGACGGAACGGAACCGAGCGGGCGGCGCTCCCCGCGTCGCCCCGCCGAGCGAGCGGCCGGCGGCGAAACAAAAGATCGAGAGGCGGCGACGGGCACGGGGCCCCTCGCGCCCGCCCGCACCGCCGGGAGCTGAGACCTCGCCTGCCCGCCCTCAGCGCCCCGGGCCGTGCGGCGAGGCCGCGCTCACCTTACTCTTCACTTCCACTGCGCTGCATTCCAGATACCGCAGAGTCTGAGATTTGTTGAAGCTCCGGTTCATCTTCTCGGCGCCGCTGCTGCCGCCCCCCCCCCCTCTCCTCCTCCTCCTCCTCCTCCTCCTCCCCCCGCCGCCCCGCGCGCGGCCGGCGGCACGCGGCGCCCAGCTCCGCTCAGCTCAGCTCCCCGCCGCTCCGGCCACTTTGTCCCGGCGCGCCAATGAGAGCGGCCGCTCCGCCGCGCTCACGCTCCAGCAGCCGACAGCCGCGCGCCCCCGCTCCGCGGCGGGGGACGGAAGGCCACGCCCCTCTCCCGTGTGGCCACGCCCCTCTCCCGTGTGGCCACGCCCCTCTCCCGTGTGGCCGCGCCTTCTCATCCCTATGGCCCCGCCCCGAAGCCTGCGGGCGTCCGCAGCGCCGGGGTTTATAGTGTGCGTCTGTCGTACGCTGGCCCGGCTCATTGTGACAATTGATAACTCTTGCAGTGACAGATAAATATGCTGTGCTTTTGAGAGTGTAAAATCTTCACTACCGCCTCTTTTTATCCCTTCCTCCCCTGTTATTGCTTTGTTGATTTGCCGTTCTTGACTTGAAGAAAAACTGGAAAGAGTGTCTCCCAGTGTCCTTTATTTCAGCAGGAAAACAGAACTCGCCCTCCGCAGCCTGTTCAGGGGAAGGCCTTTCTACTTCTACGTGGGACAAACATTGTTTTTACATTGCGATTCATTTGAGTCAGAAGGAACCCTTAAAGGTCACTAGTCCAAGTCCCCTGCAATGAGCAGGGACACCTACAGCTCCACCAGGTTGCTCAGAGCCCCATCCAGCCTGACCTTGAGTGTCTCCAGGGATGCAACATCCACCACCACTCAGAAGCATAGGATTCAGGTTGGGGAAGACCTTCGACACCATCGAGTCCAGCCACACTGCAGATGAACTGTTTCAGTGCTTCATCATCCCTACTGGAAAAAAATTCTTTCATATATCCAATCTATATCTCTCCTCTCTTAGTTTGAAACCATTTCCCCTGTCCTATCACAGCAGTCCCTGCTGAATAATCTGCCCCCCTTCTTCTTATTGCTCAGTATCTAAGGCTGGTCTCGGGTCTCACCTGATTCATTGCCACAGACGACTGGAATTAGCACAACCTTCAAGTTCCTATACCTTAAAATAGCACAGCAGAGTTTCCCTGGCTATTGCATGGCTTACAGTATGGGTTCAGGTCATCCTATGGCTGTTCAAGAAGCCCTGAGTTAATTTTCAGAAAACTCTTTAGGTCTCTAGGTGAAAGTTGCTGTATAGAGAGCATCTACTTATGAAGTTATAACAATGACTGTAAGCACTTTAAAAGTACAGTTGAAATTTAAAGATACTACTGCTCATAGTCCCAGTGTGCATCTGCCTGTCTCTCTTCCCCTAAAGCTGTGCCTCACTTTGTCTCATTTCAGTTGGTCCTATTCCTAAAGTAAATTGAAGCATAATTGTAAGTTGGAAGTGCAGGATACATCTTCTAATTATCCCTGTATTATCAAATATTTTATGTACTTGACGTTATCTTCCCAAGCATCTTTGCTGCGTGAAACTGTGATTTAAGTTAGAATGGGATGTAAAAATACACACCATGATTCTGGAGTAACTTCTCTGTGGTAGCTATCACTTTCTCTAAAGAGCTTAAGCTGATCAGATCTTCATCAAAGAAACTGAAAGAAAAGCGCCCATAGTAAGGGGGTTGAAACCAGATGATCTTTAATATCCCTTCCAACCCAAGCCGTTCTGTAATTCTATGATTCTATGGAAGTACTATTGCTAATTTTAAAACTTAATGTCAATATGAGGAAGCTGCTATAGTTGTAATTCCTTCAGTTTATGGTCTAAGTACTTACTGACTTGCTTAGTGAACAGAAAATTTATATCCTATGGCAGCCATCTGCAACTCTTCTCAACCACAAACTGTGTCTGTTCTCTCTTGGGTAACCATTTAACACACAGGAACACCATCTTCTTTTAGAGCTGGAAGCTGAAACGTGGGTTTTGGTAATGAGGTAGAATAGTACAACTTTTGCTCAGTCTCAGTTTCTCATAAAAATACACAAGAGGTCTTCAACCTGGCGTGGAAAGCAGTTAACTGGAATGAACAACAAAGTCTTAATTTTGTGTAATTTACTGAAAACTTCTATTTGGGAAGGGACTAAAGGTACAGCAACAAATAAATAAATTACCTCTATATTCCTGAGCTTAAGGAATTCATAATGTACTATATAGAATCATAGAATCATTAAGATTGGAAAGATCACTAGGATTGTCTAGTCCAGCCATCTGCTTATCGCCAGTATTGCCCACCAAACCATCTCCCTCAGTGTTGCATCTACACAGTTCTTGAACACCTCCAGAGATGATGATCCCACCACCTCCCTGGGCAGCCTGTGCCACTGCTTCACAACTCTTCTAGGAAGAAATTTTTCCTGATATCCAACCTGAACCTCCCCCGTCACAACTTGAGGCCATTCCCTCTCACCCTATTGCTGTTGCCTGGGAGAAGAGGCTGAACCCCCTGTCAAGCTATTAGGTCAAGCCCTCTCAGAATTGGCTAGACTCATCACCTTCTATTAAGGAAAAGTAACAAGGAGCTACTGTAGCAAAGGTAGTCAGTCCTACAGAGTTCAAATCTTGACTTACTGATCTGAACCCATAAAAAATGTAACACACAGCAGCTGAAGCTTCTTAGCAAAAAAAAAAAAATAGTTATCAGATGACTTTTTAAGTCTGTTCTTTGCAGGGTTTCTTAGGCAGATCTACTAAAGCAGTTACCATATTAAGATAAAGATAGATTGAAAGATGTAGTTCCTGGGTAATTATAATGATAAAAAACAGTTAGAGGGAGAGCTCACACTTATTCATGCAGCAAAATTGCTCCCATGTTAGCCAGACCACTGCACATAGCTGTACCAGGCGGGGGTCACCTGATCCCATCAGAACTAGTCCATGGACAGGCACCGTGCAGCTTTTAATCGTCAGGAATGGACATAATCTCTTCCCCACCCACCTGATCTGCAAAGAGATTTGCCAAGAAGCTGCTTACTGCATTACATATTTTTTCCAGCCTGCATTCATGCCCTGTAAAATGCTGAAGTTTTGGAATGTTTGTGCACAATCGATCCTTTCCAGAGCTTTCAGCTAGGGCACACGTTCCCAGAGTCCTTCAAAGCAGCTGCTCAGAACTGCACGGAGCATGAGGCACGTTAAATCCTTCTTCCCACAGGCTCAGGGCCAGATGCTCAGCGGGTGCAAAGCAGCAGAGCCTCGCTGCAACTCTTTGGGGCTCCTAAGCCTGTCAGCAGAGTGACTTCCCCTGGCCTCTATGGATGAGGGGCTTACATCTGTAACCTCTGGCCTACACTCCATCCTGCACTGCCATCCTTGGTGACGTGAACTGGGATGTGAGAGGTTAAGGACTGCTGTGTCAAGGTGCTGGAGAGAGACATTTTGACAGAACACTCCTGGAAGTGGTTCTGCAGCCCAGTGTGCTGTTACAGGGGGCTGTCAGCTACAAGGCAGTTACATGGTATCCTTCCCACGTTTCTGCTGTTAGCGCAAGCAGGCTTCTTGCATATCTGTTTTCTTCCCTTTGCACTTTATTAATATCAAGAAAGAAGAATACTTCTCTGCAAAAGTGATATCTCTATGTTTTGTTTCCTTTGTAATTCATGTCTTCCTCAAGCATGAGTGAGGGTTACATGTGGGACTGTGGATTTCAGAACCAGACCTTTTGGTCATTTTGATAGTATCATGGGAGGAAAACTCTTTCCCAGAACCAAACAATTTTACTGCATTCCAGGATCATGTGCAAAACAGTGATCCCATCTGTTCAACAGCAATCCCCCTAAGTACAGGACTGCCTCTCGTTCACCAGCCTGAGCAGTTCAACAAAGAAGCCTCAGTTTTCCATGACAAGTTTTTCTTCAAAATACAAGACACCAGTAAGGACAGCTTCATAATAAATCATGTATTTGTCAAGGTGTATCTTCTTTGGTACTATTTTGACCGGTATGGGCCATGCAACGGGGTATGGTACAACAGCAAGCTCTCCTAAATTTAGGCACCTTTAAGATCAGTTTTGCCACTTCCTCTAAAGACACAATAAATGAATAAACAATACAGATATAAACCTCAAATTCAATAGATTAAAACTGGGCTTCCTAGTTTTTATTTTTTCCCTGACATCTTGGAGACTTTAGAACAAAGGGTGCTTGCATTCAGCATTCCAGGTATAGGGCAGTTTACCACAGAGATTTTGCAATAAAACGACTATGAAATAAAAGAGAGAGAATTTAATTTATGAGATTTCTCCAACTGAGGTCTGGTGCCTGGGATTTTTATCATCATATGAACATCAGCAAGTTTCACATAGCAAGTGTTATAAAAGACTTCTGGAAATTCAAGTTGAGGGTGCTCTAATTGCTTAATTCTGCAAATCAAAATTTCTAAGTATCTGCCTTGGGTCACCTTCAGGACCTTTTAATGATCTCTCTACTTGACTGCTCAAGACTCCCTCAATAGCTCTGGAAAATCTAAAATTTAGTTCTTGTGCTTTTCCTTTCAGAAACTGACCTGCAAAATAAAATGTGATTTCAGTGGATACTTGCCAGTGGAAAGAGATCATTATTTAGCTGGGAAGTTAGGTATGTCTTGCTGGTCTTGCTGGTGTACATGCTGTACCTGCAGGCAGGGAGCAAATGCCCACCTAACCTGTTTTGCCCCAGCTCCATTTCCAGTCCTTTCTCAGCAGTTAGAGCAGCCAGGGAATACTTATGTGGTTCTTGAAGGACCCAGTCTATGGGTGAGTAGTGAGAGGGCTGGAGGGGAGTTGTCTTTCAAGAAGTTCAAATGTAAGGAAAATTTCCTAGGATTTAGCAGGAACATGGCATGTGCTTTGTTAATTTTATCTGCAACAGGTAAAAATGTGCTGGTTTTCCAAAAGGTGAAGGGCACTTATTGGTTGAGGACGAAGGACCTGGAGAGGGTTTGAACTTTGGGAATGAGTAGTAAGCATGAGCTGGTCACTCAGCTTCCTCATTTGTAAACCAGAATGAAAAAACACTTGTATCTCTGCATCTCAGGGCTAGCACGGGGCTTAATTAACTTGTATTTATGACACCCTGCCAGAAAGGTGTTAAGATAATTAGAAACATAACACTTACATCTGTTCAGGCCTAATCCAGTGGGGCCACAACCCCTAATTAAGATCTCTAGCAGATGTCATAATGCAAATGGTGACTTCTGAAAAGTGCAAGCACAGTAATGAGGCGTACAACTGGCTCTCCTCCCTTCCAGATGATGCACGCTTCAGTTCTCGTGGCTATCCATACACCCTCACATCTCATGCTAACTTCAAGGGATGGCACTGCTTGGCTCGGTATTGAAGGGGAAGGAATTTTTACTGAAACATGCTGTGATAAACATCTAGCCTCTGTGAAGCACACTAATCCGATCCATGCTTGTGCCCTCACTGCAAGCAACTGCAGAAAGAAGCACTTGCCATTGGGAGGGATATTTTATTGGTGCTGTTACAGAGGAGAGTGATATCATTTACACTTTTTTGGAAAAATGGCCCGTAACTCCCTTCCTTGGCTTTTGTTCACTTCACACTGGCGCCGCATGACTGGCTAGGATCTGACGTTATTCTTGATGTGGAGTGCCAAAACGAAACAGTCTCTGGAGACAGGGTGGTTGTGAGGAGTCAGCAAAATGCCAACTGGTTTAGGTTGTTGGTTTTTGTGAATGCGTCGGTGAGTGATGTCGGGGAAGTGATGGTGTTTGGTTTTGGCCTGCTCCACATTTCAGACTTGTACGTGATTAGGAAAACTCCTACCTGCAGAACTGAGAAGCAGTTTACTAGCATCTGAGGAAGTATAGGAGGTAAGGGAAGAAGGCAGCCGGGGGCCAGAGCTCCTTGTGAGGGCTAGAAGCTTGCTTAGCTGAAGCTGAAGGACAGAACTGAAACAGTATCCTGTAACAGCTCCCCTCATCAGCTTGTTATCTCTCCTTTAACAACCAGGGCTCTTCACAACCTAAGGGTTTGGAAAAAAATCAGATGCATGCCAGTGGGGATGCCAGAAGTCTCCTTCTTGACAAAATACTGCACAGATATTATCAGCACAAGTACAATCTTTTTCTCAAATCCTACTGTCATTAGTAATTTCCAAATGAAAGGACACAATTTATTTCCATCAAATATGGGTAAGAGGAAAATTCCCTAGCCTCCTCCTTGGCAATGATAAAGCTGTTTTGCCCAAGACACACAATGAAAAAAAAAACCCAAAAACTGCACCAAACAACCCCCTCCAAACCACAAAAATCCACAAATGAAATAAACTTCCAGCAAGACTAAACTAGCCTGAGGTAGGCAGACGGGGAATATTTAAGCTTGAACATTTGCTTTTGACATTGCCATAAGAAAGTGAAGGCAAGATCTTATGCTAGGAAAGGACAGAAACCTGAACACAAGGCAAGCTGCCCACTGCAGCCACCCTGGACTCAGTGCCCTATTCTGGGTTCACTGGCTGTGTCTAGCAGGTGATCCCTATTAGGAGTTCGTGCTGGCAGGTTTGCACTTTAAAAATAAAAATACATATTTTTTTTTCATTTTTAATGCAATAGAATGTGAAACGTGAAGCTCTAAGGACTACATAAGGAAATGTGGGTAATCACTCTGCAGCGACATAATGCCTGATTTCTAAGTCATTTCCTGGGACATTGTTTCATCACTCAGTAGGAGCTGAGAAGACAAATAGACTCACAGGTTTATTAGGAAGGGAAGAAGAAAAGCTTCAGCAATAACATCGTATAAACCCACAGTGTATATACTGTTCCACATTCTATCTGGAATATCTGGTGCATGGTTCTAGTCCCATCTCTCAAAGCTGGAATGGCAGAATAAGAAAGAATGCAGAAAGGAGCACCAAAGATGACTGGAGATATGATACAGCTTCTGTATGGCAATTTGGGGAAAAAAAAAAAAAAAA